>JAGFPH010002927.1:8529-18568 GCA_018207615.1 Philaenus spumarius | reverse complement strand
CAAGCCTTGGAGTATACCATTTTAAATTTTGTTTACTTGAAATATTCCGATTTGAATTACACGAGATCTCCCTTAAAGGTAAACACAGATTAAAAAGAAACAAGAAATGCTGCAGAAATTTCTCAAACTAGCTGCTTGCAAACCCACAAAAATCCAGTAAACTGATCCAGTCTTCCTCTATCAACAGAGATATAAAATAATCCATCCTTTCCTCAATAGTTTACCTTATCTTAACTCTTTCTTCCTTGTCATTATTCTTACATTCTGGTCCATCTCCAAACTTGTATCTCAAATCAAAATGTATGCCATCATGATCATATTTATTATCCAAACATGCTTTACCACGAGTAGGTTCTCTATTCACAAATATATTCAAATATATCCAAATTGTCTCAAAATATTGTAAAAGTCAGTAACAGAAGACTTTTCTGTTAACATGTCAAAATCAGAATTCACATCTCCTTTACAATCAAACAACATGAGAAAAAGTAATAGTCTCTCTAAGGGCTGTAACATGTGTAAAAAAACATCAATTCTACCCACTGATATGATTTTTAATGAGTGCTGTGAAAGTGATGCTGTACACATGATTAATTTGGTTGTTGTTACACTGATCGCCAGCTTTTTAAACATTCATATTTTTATCGTTATTAAAAAAACTTTATATTTCTCTGGTTAATAGTGTGGGATTGTATATTTATGTTTTAAATATAAATTTGCACCCATGTTTAATTCTATACATTTAAAACATCAATTTATAGCAGAAAATTTTTCTTTAAATACAAAATTTGTTTGCTTTTTGCAAGACTAATGTATTTTAGTTAAAAGAAAATATAAACCATTGAAATAGACCTTTTCAATAAACCAATAAATAATTAGTAAATCCCTCTTCAAAATTTGTGATTAGGCTACTCAAAAGTTTCAAAAATCAAAAGCCAAAACAAACCTAGATCTAGTTTTGGAAACTGAACACTTTCCAACAATTGTGTGATTAAATCGAGAGTTTGTACTAGTCAACAATCATAGTTTTTCATGCAATAGCACTTACTTGTACGATTACATTTAAATAAATCAGGGCCTTAAGTATATCATTAAAATCATTTAAATAGTTTTCGAGTTAAATTATTACTAAAAAGATTTGTTATTATTACTTTGTTTATAATTTTTCCTACAAATTTTAAATTTGTTGCGTTTGTTTGCCAAAAATATATTTTATTGTCTGGCCAACAAATGTTTTCAGAATTTTTACAATCTGAAACAACTTTCTTCCTAAATAGATAAGATAGTGCTTCTTGCTATGACGATGTCTCTGTCCATGTCGTTCGGAAGGCTACCTGGAAGAAGAGCTTCCCCCATGTTTTAAAGTTTGAATGTTACACATCCAATTATGTAATAGGAAAATGATATGATACAGTAATAAATTTATATAGTTTATTTAAAAAATACAAACTACTGCACATGCATTTAATTGTATGCATGGCCGAAGAATTAGAAGAGGTACTTCTGCAGTATGTATAGGCTACGTAAGTTATTATTTATGTGTGGTCTTCCCTGAAACAACATAAAACAGTTCATGAATTTAAAAATGGAATCAAATTATCATATTTCATCACTATTAAATGTGTTGTATATAATTTTATTTAGGGCAAGCAAACTGTAAAAAAACAAGTAATTAAATTGTAAAATACATATTTAACTAAGATTAGTGAAATTTTAAATTTAATTACAATTTTACTGTGAAATCAGTACTTTTCTTATTCCAGTTAGACATCTGTGTGGAACATCTTTTATCCTACAAGTATTGAAAGTAGTAAACTGGGATTGGTGTACTTTAATCTAAAGACAACTTCTTTTAGTTTACAACTACTACTGAACTAGAAACAGATTTTCATTCAGTTTTCTGACATGTTAGTACAATATCTGGGGAGGGTTTAGGCTAAGTTTTATAAATTCACAGTTTATGTATATTATGTGATAAATGCCACACAAAAATCCCAAAAATGTTAACATATCTTATTCAAATTCTTAAAATTATAAGTGATAATCAGATTTTCTTTAATAAACTTGTTAGAGAATTTGAATGACAAATTCCAAAAACCTTGAACTTCCAGACATTTTGAAATAGTTATAGGGATGAAAAATCTTTATGACATATAATATGTTTTTGGTTGTAAGATCTTTAAAATAAGGCATTGGTTGATCCTAGCTTACGTCTAACAATTTTGAGAAATAGACCCCTATCCTCAAAATATAGCCTACCCTTTTCTGTGGTAACAAATTTTAACAAAAATATTTTCTAAAGATTGTTGGTGTGCCAAAAATGGGGTTGCAATTTATTTTGTACTTGTCTTCTAGTCAAGTTATTTGTCAATATTACAACAGGAGACAGGAGGTCTGTTACATGCTGTATATTATATTGAGGTTGCACAGCAGCTAACTTTTCCGTAGATGTCTACACCTTAAAAGTTAATTAGACACAGCTGTTAATTTTTTTATTAAACTAATATTGGTTTATTTTGAAATGACAGATATGCTGTACAGAATACAGCATTAATGATAGTGCTAACGTGTCAGGTTAGGGTGGTTACAAAGTGATATTTTAAATTTATTACTTACACATTCTCCTTCAATATCATATCTTAGCAACTTTAAGACTCACAATATAAATTACCCTTCTTGATTAGTTTCAACAAATCGGTTAGTTTCATTTTTATGCTTTAATAAATAAAACATGACACAATGTGTAGAATCATCTAGTCCCTCAATACAAACACAACTTTTGTAAGAAAAGTTTTCCAAAATGTAGGCCTACAAATAAGCAGTTTGTCATCTAAATTGTGCTTTACAGATTTTAAATGAAATTTGATCAAACTACAGTTAATGCCTCTAGTTTTAGGTTTAGGACCTCATAAGTGAAATTGAAACATTCTTTTAAAAGATTACCGCTATTACTTATTTTTTGTGTTCTGAATCTTGTATATTTTACACGATGTTTTACAATTAACAATATTATTAGGCTAGTATGTCTACAACCTTTTTATCACGGTAACTAAAGTAATTATGGTAAACTTTTAGTACCGGTGGGCTATACTTCCACTGATTAAAATGAAATCAGCTGACAATATTTTTCTAGGAAAGAAAGAAGGGCTACCAACTTATGCACTTTATTATTATTTTTAAGCATTTTGTTAGTTTGATCAACTGGTATAATAGGCCTATATTATTTATACTTATAAACTAATACCGATAAGTGGAGTTGACCTTATGTTCAAATCAGGAGGTAACTCTTTGTTCAAGCGTGTTATAATCTTACATAAGCAAATATATTCAAATGATCTATAAAATTCATGTTTATTAAGTGAACCCACGTAATAATATACTGTTCAATTTAAATTTGCACATGTGCATTACCGGTACTAGCTTGCTACAGTGTTCTTAAAATTAAATTTAGTAATGTTGGAAGAATCATTTATATAGCTGCATCTGATGCATCATTCATTATAGTTAGATCTCGTTCTACTAATTGTTAGTAAATCTATAGTTAGTCAACTACAAAGAATCTACATTTTGCAAGTTTACTTTCTCTTAATTTCATTTATATTTTGTCAACAACAGTTCTTAATGGTGTTATTGAATAGTGGCTGAATTAACTTGCATCCCACAATGAATTAACCTCATTCTTGTGATTTCTTCGCTAATTTACAGTATATACCCTCTGACCTACAATGACAAACAAAAAATAACAAAAGCTGAATTGAATTACATGGCATACCACTACTCGTTTTGTCACTGCTGTGTTTGCTAACCTACTCTCTACTTTATTTGTATCACAAAACCTGTCAATGTTTTAGTTATTGCACTACACAAACTAAAAAAAAAAACCAATATATTTGGTATTTAATGTTTATATAAATAAAATAACATTGTACAAAAATTATAATAAAGCAAAACCCTATCACAGAGTTAAGTTATCTACCATTACTGGCAGGGTTGCCAAACATCCCGGATTTTAAGGGACAGTCCCGTATTTTAGGATTTTGTCCCGCGTCCCGGGAAACTTTCGTACGGGACGCCAAAAGTCCCGTATTTTGCAAAAATTATTAATTAACAAGCTGAAGTTGGGTGCACTGCAGTCAAGTTCAGTTGAAAATGAATGTGCGCGCAGCCATAGAACAGCAGTCGACAGCACAGCTGAGAGGTGAGTCAACTCACCGACGTCAAACTATGAACAAGTGTTTGTTCTTTGTTTTTCTTTTATGATTAAAATTAAACTACTTATTGAACATGGCGCGTGGTAGTGGTAAGGGTAAGCGTTCAAAATATAATAGTGACATTAGTGATGGGCCGAAAAAAAAGTTATGTGTTTTTAGGGATGAATGGATGAAGGAGGAAGAATGGATTAGGCCCAGCCCCAACAAGGCACGCTGCATGTACTGCAACAAGGACTTTTCAGTTGGCTATGGAGGACGCAGTGATGTAACGCAACATGCTCAAGGTGCCGAGCACAAGAAAAACAAAATAACTGTGTCATCTAGCAGTAATATGTCTAAGTTTTTCGCTCCAAAAAACTCTTCCAAAAGTGATAAAACTGCCTTAATAGAGTTGTCCACGGTGTTTCACACTGTGAAACATAATTTATCCTACAACTCTATGGACTGTGGCAATAAATTAGCCACGAAGTTTTTTGATGACGCTAAAGTGGCCCCCAAGATTTCTTGCGGCAGGACAAAGGCCGAAGCAATAACTACTAATGTTTTAGGCCCTATATTTCAAGAAACCCTGACAGTAGACCTAAAGGTAAATACCGAATATTTTTCCGTAAGTACTGATTCCTCAAACAACGGCAACAGAAAATTCTACCCTGTAAGTGTACAATATTTTACTAAACAAAATGGAGTTTGCAGCAAACTGTTAAATTTTGTTGAACAAGGTTCTGAAACGTCTGATTCAATAGTGCATTGTATAACCAGTTCTTTGAATGAGGCAGGCTTGGACTTACAGTCATTGTCAGCTTTTTCGGTTGATAATACGAATGCTAATGTTGGAACAAAACGATCAGCTTATACTCTTCTCAAAGAACAAAATAAAAACTTGCTGAAGGCTGGCTGTTTAGCTCATGTAGTTCACAATGCATTTTGACATGCTGTTGATAAATTAGACACCGACGTAGAAAGTGTAGTTTTAAAAATATATTCACATTTTTCTCTGTCATCTGTGAGACGTACAGAGTTAATGGAGTTTTCTGACTTTGTTAACTTGGAATTCAAAGAACTGCTGAAACACATCCCAACACGGTGGCTGAGCCTAGTTCCTGCTATTGATAGACTAATTAAGTCTTGGCCTGCTCTGATGTCTTATTTTTTAAGTCAGGGAGAAGATATTCCAAAATCCTTACGAAAGCTGTTGCTTTTGAGAGACGAGAGCACAATCGAGACTTGTGAAACTAATGACATTGTAATAGTGTTCATTTCCTCAGCAACGTATATCTAGTTTTTGAAGTTGTCAGTAAAAAACTACAAAATGATAGCACAACTGCAGCTGAGATTTATGACGTTATGGCTAAGATGGTAAAGCAGCTAGAGACCAGGTTTGAAGACAGGTTTTACGGAGTTTTCGTTACAAAGGCAATGAAGCAGTTAGATGAGAAAAAACAGAATGATCTTTCCAGAGGATTCCAGGAGTTTTGGAAACAGCAGTGAAATACTTAAAAAAGTGGTTTGACTTCACTGACGAAAATCCTTTTTATGTTTTGAGATCATTAGCTTTAAACCACAAGCTCCAGTTTACTGACTTGTAAGCTGTTGTAGAGAAATTAAACCTTGAAAACAAGGTATCTGTTGACAACCTATACGATGAGTTTTCTTCGGTAAAAGACAGCCTGGAAATTTTGGTTGCTGAAAAGGACATGAGTGTGGGTAGTAAATGGAAAATGCTGTTTCAGAAAAGCTCTGAGGAGTTGCCAAACTTATTCAAAGTTGTCTCTTTTTGTTTAAGTATTCCACCATCTAATTCGTTTGTTGAACGAGTTTTTTCATACATGAACTTAAAATGGACTGATTCAAGAAATAGGTGCTCTGTTCAATTAATTAAATCAGAACTGATAGTTGCAATCAACTCTATCTCTTTAAGCTGCAACGAGTTTTTTGACAATCTCAAGAAGAGTCAAAACTTAAAGAAAATTGTCAATGCTGTAAAATCAAGTTCGAAGTACGACTTTTTGAACAAATAATTTTAACTTGTCTTAATTTGAATAAATTGTCAAATAAAATGTAAAAAATATGGTTTTATTTCACACAATCCTGGTCAAATAAATAAGACGTAGACTACATCTTTAATTGTTTGTAAGTGTTATACTTAGGCTAAAACGCTTAAAAACAAAGCAGTTTTTAAAAAAATTTCCGGGGGAGCAAATCTCCCCCAAAAATTAGTGCCTCTTATTTGGTCAGTAAACATTTGGCAACCCTGATTACTGGCGATACTTCGTAACACTATTTTAAGTATAGACATGTATCGTAAACCTAAACAAAAACTTACCTACCCCTTTGGGTATTACTTTGTACCAAAATATAGGCTGTTATTTGTACTACTGTATATATAACCCTTCAAAATTAACTTTAACTCTCCTTTTAGTGTTAAGTTTATAAGTTGCTTCAACATTGTTAGACATACTTTCCGTTTTGAACACTGCGTTAACTCCTGCAACCAATATTAGTTAAGAAGGATAAAAGATGCAGCATATACAAATTGATCACACTGTAATAAACTGGATAGGTTTGTAACACTAGGCTTCTTACTTTTTATTACTTTCTCCAAAAAATTTACAAATGATGACATTTTAACAAGCAGTGGTCATCAGAAAAACTACTACATGTTTGGCGAAAGTTTTAATATAAATTGTTTACTATTAAACCTTTATCTTAATTAGCTATTTAAAATAAACTATTCACCTTAACAAAACCTCTTTGCTAGTTCTTTCTAATAAACCAAAACATGTTTCAAATAAAATATAACTTTTTGAAACACAACTTTCTATCCTTTTGGATACCCTTTGAAAAGTGTGTTGATAAATTCTTCCCTTGCTAAAAAAAACTTAATTTGAAAATTAATTAACTTATTAATTTTTTTTAACTTATTCAGTGTGCGATACCATTATACCTCCCATGTATAATAATTGTGAGTCTAGGTAATTATTCGGTTTAGTGGCCTCAACTACAAACGTTTTCATATGAACACACCGTCAACTTTAGTGCAGAATTAGTGTTATTTGGTAAGAATTCAAAGTCGGAAAAGAAAGAATAATAAAGAAAAAACTAAAAGGTTCTAACCTATAGTATTTAGTCACATTATGTTTACCTGTATTCAACATTTTTTACATTCTACTGTAAAATGTTGAATACAGGTAAACATACTGTGACTAAATACTATAGGTTAGAACGTTTTAGGTTTATTTTTATTTATTATTCTTGCATTTCTGATTGTCGTGTATTAATACTCGTTTACATTTCCTCTGGTGTGCAATTAGTGAGCTTTACAGTAGCAAAACCCCACCAAAGGATTCTACTGACACTGTTGCTGAAACTGATTCAGATTATTAAGGTAAATATCACTTTCCGACCCTAAACTTTGTTGTTTTTAGTTATAGGAATGCCTGTTCTAACATGTGTCGTCATATGAAAAAGTTTGTAGTTGAGGCCACTATACCGAATAATTACCTAAATCTAAGGTATTGCATACGGTTCAGCACCTCTTAATAAACAACATTTTACTGTTAAAGTTTAGGCCTAGGCCTACTATTGAAATGTTTTATCATTTGCAGCTCATTTTAACAAACAAAGGAGTGCAGGTGTTTAGTAACTCTAAGAGTATTGCCACTCACACTTTAGCTAGAGATATTTATCAGGAAATTTGTATAAAAGAATTAGGTTTTATGAAAAAAGTAATTTTGTTAACTTACCTTTCTTGGTTTGTTAATATATGAAAATGAGATTTGATGAGACCATTTAATACATTCCAGATATGATGTGATAATGTTGTAGTAATGCTCAAACATGTTTTCTTCCACTAGTCTTTCACAATCTTGAAAATTTGAAATGCATTTTCTACAGTAATTGATCCATTATATTATTTTGTATGCTGGACACATTTTCCTGATTGTTTTTCTAGAAAATAAAAGAATAATTTTATATAACAGGCGAATAATTAAGAGTTACATCGGAAAAGATAAAGACAAACATTATTTTACATAAATCTTGATTTCATTAAAAAAGATCATAATTTAGGTAGGCTACTGATTTTGAAAGAAGGGTTTATACCCTAATATAAACCAAGGTTTTATTTTGAACATTCTAACCTGCTCGTAGGTATATTTCAAAGGAACTATCTATTATAAGCATTTCCAAGATGCGACTTCTGGAAAATGTATTAGTTATTCGTTTAATGGACCCAAATTCCAACCCTTAGTAAACTCAAATAAAAAGAGTGATTGAATCATTAAAAACAAACAACATGAAACAAACATAACTTATTATGGAAAAAGGACTATCTTATTCCCTTTTTCACAAATTACTGAATTTGCCTTTATACTGAATTTAAATTATTTCATAATTAGGCCTATATACTGGCATACTGTTTCACAATACTGTAGGCCTATTCATACTGTTATATACGTAAAATAAGGTCTGGTATTATAAGTTGGAGGACGTATACTTAAATTTTGCTGTTTTCGTTCACTACAACTTCCTACATTTGGCAGCGACAGTTCTGGTTTGTGTTTTTAGAGTCAGTATGTCTAAAGTGTGTAATTTCAGAATATGTTAAAAATTGCATTGTCAAAGATCATCAGTTGGCTTCGTTACAGTTGCAGTACACCTATTTACCCTCTAACCTACAAGGGCGTCCTAAACATTAATCAAAACTAACTTAGACCTACAGTTACCTGTCACAGTACAGGTCGGCCAAAACTTCTGTGCGCGCGGACGGTTCGCTACTAGCGGCACTAAAAACATGCCTGTTGCTCTCCGCATTTTACAAAGCCTATATTCTATATTTATTTACTTTCTTAACAGAATAACAAATTAACGTTTTAAGATGTGTATTTGAAATCTACTGAAAATGGTATTAAAAATGATACCTAACTCGTTTTATATATTAGAACATAGCGGTAGTTTAAATAGGATTATTGAACAAACTAGAAGTTCTATCGAAAATGTTTTCGAATAAATTTTGAAGATCAACAAATTAGCTACAACTTTCTCGCTGGAAGTTTGTTTCAACCTCAAAAATAAACAAATTCAGCGCTTACTGACTTTTTCATGTCATGCTGTTGTTACAACTTTCTAATCTTTTTCATTATTAAAAATAACGCATAATTTTAAACTAAAATTTATTTATACCGTTGGATGCGGCAATTCATGCAGAAAAGAAATATATAAATTTAATTGTAGTTTTATTATTCGTAAGAGGACCAGGAGCGTGTAAATGACAATGCATCCACCATTTTCTGCTCATTTGGGGAGCACTCCATGGTTTCTACCTCGCTGCGCTGTAGTAGCAAGACACGGATGTTTTCACAAAAGTACCCCCACCAACCCCTTCGCCTGGAACCGACCAGGTCTGGTCGCGTGCACAGAAATTTTGGCCGATCTGTACCTATGTTGGCGCAAGTTTACTATTCGATCCTAGGCTAACCTATGGCAACAGAAATGCAATAAAAAAAACCTAAAAGTTCTAAACTATAGTATTTAGTTACAGTATGTTTATCTGTATTCAACATTTTTATAAACAGTAGAATGTAAACAACGTCAATGTCTGAAAAAATATTAGGCTAGGGTCGAATAGTAAACTTACGCCTCTATGATAGCAGTTCATAAACATATATAGGTTGGTACGATTGGTGCAAGTTTACAATTCGACCCTAGGCTAACCTATGGCAACAGAAATGCAAGAATAATAATTAAAAAAACCTAAAAGGTTCTAACTTATAGTATTTAGTTACAGTATGTTTACCTGTATTCAACATTTACAGTAGAATGTAAAACAA
>JAGFPH010002926.1:143340-154328 GCA_018207615.1 Philaenus spumarius | reverse complement strand
CTACTCTTCAATCAGCCCTTCCAACTACCTCTTCAATTAGCCCTTCCAACTACCTCTTCAATCAGCCCTTCCGATTACTCTTCAATGAGCCTTTCCGACTACTCTTCAATCAGCCTTTTCGACTACTCTTCAATCAGCCCTTCCGACTACTCTTCAATCAGCCTTTCCGACTACTCTTCAAACAGCCTTTCCGACAACTCTTCAATCATCCCTTCCGACTACTCTTCAATCAGCCTTTCCGACTACTCTTCAATTAGCCCTTCCAACTACCTCTTCAATTAGCCCTTCCGACTACTCTTCAATCAGCCCTTCCAACTACCTCTTCAATCAACCCTTCCGACTACCTATGCAAGCAGACCTCCCGTATTCATTTCAACAAAGAACGCAATATACTCAAAACGCAGCTGATCGCCGTCCTGACCGCGCGCGTGTGTGACAGAAATGATGCAATAGTACGTAACACAGATTGACGTCCAGGTCGTTGCGGGCAGAGTTCGCAGAACGTTCTGCGAACTCTGCCCGCACCCTCATTCTGTATGGCAAGGCCTTTCACTTTATTGATTCAATTGATTATGTTTGTATAAGTTTCTGTGTATGTGTATGTACTGTGTTAAGTGTATGATTTTTTCCTCTTCCAATTGAATTTAAGATTTTTGGATCATATATGTTCTGCAATTTTCGATTTAGGCCTAACGACTAGGCTTAATTGCACTTAATTAGAATTTTATGCTAATATTTAAAGGTATTTTAAGGTTAGTGGTTTATTTTAGTAAAACATATGCCTAGAACTCTACGTTTAAGTTACCATAGTTTTCAGGCACTTTATAACGGGAGTTGATTCGTGTTTCCGAAACGTCGTGTATTGATTTTAAATGATGCCAAATGTCCGAATAATAAAAAAAACGGTTTAAGAAGTTGGAACAAAGCATTTACCTTTTTCCATGACAAGTGTTAGCAACCCAAAGTGCCTTTGTCCGTCCCTACTCGCCTTTACTTCAGCCTAGTTTGGCTAATTAAGAAGAGGGGGCAGAGTACATTGAAGGTGAATACAATGCCAACAACCAGGTTCGAACCCATTCAACAGTGTTAGAGGTGCCAAATGTAGCAGATCGGACAATGCCTTAAGCCTCTCGACTTCGCCTTTTCCATCCTCATATATGAGGATAATCCCAAAAGCCTCTCGACTTAGCCTTTTCAATCCTCATATACGAGGATAATCCCAAAAGCCTCTCAACTTCGCCTTTTCCATCCTCATATACGAGAATAATCCCAAAAGCCTTTCGACTTCGCCTTTTCCAACCTCATATACGAGGATAATCCAAAAAGCCTCTGGACTTAATCTTTTCCATCCTCATATACGAGGATAATTGCAAAAGCCTCTCGACTTCGCCTTTTCCATTTTCATATAAGAGGATAATCCCAAAAGAATTACCTCCAAAACGTGGGGGACGCAAGGTCCAGGTGCAAACTAAAAAAGCGAGTTTTTCTGCTGCGAGTGAAACGAAGCTGGAGGCTTAAGTGCAAACAAATTCTTCTAATATATTTCTACACGCAGACTTTCGTGAGTAGGGCAACTTCCCAAATTGTTCGTTGAAACCCTAAAACATATAAATTTAATTTTGAAAACTCGCTAAACTACGTCAGCGGTTCAGCTGCGTGATCGAATCATTATTGGTTGTTCGGACATTTGCCTCCATTTTTGAAGTGAAAACTTCTTTAGCGGCGTTGGGCACTTTTTGCTTGGGGAAAAAGCATTGAATTCGCGACCGTTACCACTCGAGATATAGTATGTATTATATATATATATATATATATATATATATATATATATGTATGTACGCAACGCGAATATACTACATAGCACTTCTTATTGGGAGAGGAAAAAGCATCAAACTCGCGACCGTCACCGCTGGAGATATAGTATGTATCTATATATATATATGTATATATGTACGCAACGCGAATATACTACATAGCACTTCTTATTGGGAGAGGAAAAAGCATCAAACTCGCGACCGTCACCGCTCGAGATATAGTATGTATGTATATATATATATGATATTTGTGTTATATGTATATTAAATACCAAAGTCAGCAAAGTCATTAATGTTTTAAATTATTTTATCCTTATTCCTCCTCCTCTAATATTAGTACGGACAAAAAAATATAAATTGGTCATAGAAGTTATCACTTCCAACGTGTGGTCTTAAGCACACTACAATTTTTTTTTGGTTAAAATCAGTACACGACGTTTCGGTAATTAAATCAGAACAGAGATTCGATGATAATCAGAACATACGATTATAATAACTTCAAACAGAGAATATCTTCGTAGAAGGTTATTTTAATTTTGACGAGGTTGTTGCTGTTTTCTGAAATGTATTATCTAGTTATAATTTAATTTATTTAATTTTTCAGCAGCTAAACAAAATAAATAAGTATTAAAAGACAATTCTTAACAAATTTAAAGAAAGACATTCATAAAACGCCAATGTAGAAACTATAAAATCATGTGAATAAACCGAACCATCACCATTGAATAATATTTGACCTATCCACTTTGTCAACCGGACTTGTGGAAGCCACTAGGATGTTATATCGAGGCAGTAGAGATAGCCTCGCGACATGAAATAGGTGTTAAAACAACAGCCAAAGATGCGATAAGGTAATGCTGCTCCGTCGCCGCTCCACTGCCTCTTGTACAATGCACGAATCGATGTTCTCTATCGATAAACTGCGCCTGTACTCGTGTAGGCGTGAACCTTCTTGTAAAGTCTAATAACATATTCAATGCGATATGTAAATTCATCAAACGATAGCATTTATATCTTCGCCAGTATATTAAACAATACGCTCACCTTATAGGTTTGCATTCTGTATCTTGAAGACGATGTTTGCTGTGATCATTTCCTACTCTATTAGTAATTTAGATAGGACTAGGAACAATAGTGTGCCATTTAGATCGGAGATATTTAAATCAGCGAAGTGCTGCTTGCGGGCTAGTTAGGTGTGACCTTTAGGTTTTGTGGTAGAAGCGCACACGGTGATGGAACCTAAAAGTGCTGAACCTATGCTTTTGGTTTCCTTGTTTTTTAAGGTACAATGGCAATTGTATAGAAACATTATTCGCCTTAATGGGAGATGACTGAAAGATTAGAAAATTTAAAACTTACGCCCGCCCTTCTACTGAGAAAATTATTATTTGGAGTTGACAGCAACACAAGTCATACAGGTTCATATTCAGTATTTTAGTCAACCATTTACAACTATTTACATCCAGCAATTCCCCTCTTGCCTTGTCCGCAGTTTCTAGAACATCTCCCAAGATATGTATCGTGATCTGAAGGCAGTCTTTTACAACAGAATTACTCAAGAACTGATAAAGTTTCAGTAAAAACAATCAGATGAATTTTACGGGGCCAAAGCTTGATGCCCTCAAAATATTTTAAAATATTGTCGGTTGTCATTTGCGCTCAGGCAGACATAATGGTACTGGTAGAATTTGTTTAGTGAGTGTAACGATTAAATTGGAAATTTATGTTCAGTCCCTTGCTTTGGTTTTGTTTTTAGGGTGTATACGTTCACATTTAACATAGGTGCATAATTTGTTTATTGTTATCTTTTTAACTATTTTTTAAAAAGTATATTTGATATTTCTTTTGTAAATTTAAATAAGTTAAATATTTGTGTTTGCTTAATGTTCAGTTGTCAAAGGGTAGTGTGCCAACCGAGCGGACGGTCTTATGGTCTTATGCCCTCTTAATACGAGTTTTTATTGAGATGTTCGGGTAAAATTTGTGCCAAACCTTGAGTTTTTTATATGTTCTATATGGTTTTATATGAATAAAACATTCATTTGAAAGAATACATAAGACTCTGTTTGCAAAACTAGATTAACTTTTTTTAATCTGGTGGTGAAACGCGTACAGATGGAAATATATGTGAAGAAGCGGGTCACGTAGACAGGCTATTGTGTGTGGAAGGGAGGAGAGGTATGCTATGTGTAGCGGGGTGGGGGATGTGACTGCTGCCAGTACTCTACTACCCAGTCTGTTTTTTACGGCCGAAGCACGGCGCATGGCTTACTGTATCACTGATTTTCTACTAGAAGAACAACTCTGATGCACGTCCATTTTTATTTACACCACAAACAGAGTAAAAATAAGCAATTGTTTCCTTATCACATAAATAAACACGGGGCGTCAACACTACAATGTTTTTAGTAACAGTAGTGTACTAGGCAACGAGACGAACCTCTGTCACCGACTGACTCGCTACACAGACCTACACGCTGTTAGCGCATGCGCATTGGCCTGCTTCTGCGCATACAGCCAGCCGCTTCATCACATATATTTCCATCTGCAAACATATCAGGAATATTGCTGCCAAAATGAAAGCAACACTTTTTTTAGTAAAACGTAAAACCAAACCTTTACAGAATTACTGGTTTCTTCGTGTAATAGAATACTGTTTAAATCATACAAAGAAATGCAATTTAAAAAAGTGTTTGCTTAACTAGGAACTTTTACCACTTTTATTTACTTATTAATTCGATTTCACCCCCCGAACCCTCTGGTATGGAGCCGCCCTTGCTTGGCAACACATCTCAGTTGTAGTTAATGGTTGCCGGGATCTTATGATGTCTTTTATATAAAGATTTTGGCTTGTTGTACAAGAAAGTTAACTTCAAGAAAGTGTCTTGCAGTTTAGGAAAATGAGGAGCGCTAAAAGTCCTTTGCAAACAACAACAACCTTGTCAAAATTAAGATAACCTCCTACAGAGAGATTCTTGTCCCATCGTCTCCACTATCCTGTTATTTCTGTAGGATACACAAAAACTCTTTATTGCTAGATGTGAAAGGCCTTGCCATACAGAATGAGGGTGCGGGCAGAGTTCGCAGAACGTTCTGCGAACTCTGCCCGCAACGACCTGGACGTCAATCTGTGTTACGTACTATTGCATCATTTCTGTCACACACGCGCGCGGTCAGGACGGCGATCAGCTGCGTTTTGAGTATATTGCGTTCTTTGTTGAAATGAATACGGGAGGTCTGCTTGCATAGGTAGTCGGAAGGGTTGATTGAAGAGTAGTCGGAAGGGCTAATTGAAGAGGTAGTTGGATTAATACTCTATGAACTTGTGTAAGGAGGCAGTGGTATTATGAATATAACGAAAAGCAACTCTTCAAATTACTCTGTAAAGGCCGTAGCCGGGGGGGGGGGGAATTAGAGGGTCAAAACCCTCCCGAAATTTAGTACTAAAAATTAATACTAGGTTTAAAAAATGCAAATTAAATTATAAAATAGACAACACAACAGAGGATCCAGCAACATATTTTATATCATTGTGCATTGCATGCATACTGATATTTATATTTACTTGATTAAACTACAACGTACAATACAATATATGGATGCAGTATGTTACAGACTTACTCTCTTGTAAGCTTGATCTTATCTAAAATAAGACAACTATTAAGGTCCAACAAAAATACTTTACTCTAAGAAAACACGCAATGCATTGTGTATTGAAAATACTCCCAATATAGGGGTTGGCGTGCGAAGCACGAAATGCTTTGTGTATTGAAAATTCTCCCAATATGGGGGTTGGCGTGCGAAGCACGAAATGCTTTGTGTATTGAAAATTCTCCAAATACGGGGGTTGGCGTTCAATGCACTGTCGGCCGCTTCTCATAGTGTTCAGTGTCAAGCTCACATGTGCGTCCTTAGCAGTGAACGTGTTAAAAGGGTTTAAATTCAAATCCCCGGTTCTGACCTGACCCCCAACCCCTCCCCGAAAGGTTTGTACCCTGGTGTAAAGTTTTGAAAACTAGGCTGCTAAACTGCATTTTGAGGCTTTCTGATTTTGAAGAATTTTGCAAAAACAATTTTGAAGAACGTATTCATGAAGAGATGTGATAGTAACTTGTTTTTTTTTTAATTATTGCATATTACTATTTACGCGAAGAACATCTTTATTTTATTGAGAAAATAAAATTCTTACGCACTTTTTCAGATATAGTACTTTATACCACGATTAGTTTATCTAACAGCTTTTTCCGGGCATTGCCTTTTCTTACTTATTGATAGCACTTTTGAGATGTTGAAATATTTACTCCTAAATATTGTAAAGTAATAAATCATACAGAGAAGTTGATTGACAAAAATAAAGCTTAATAAAATAACCTAGGATTTACAGTATGTTAGATATGAAAATGTTATTAATAATAGCCGTAATTTCCTTACTTCTATGCTTGTTTAGATGATAGCAATGTCCCTTACATTATGTAAGGGCCACTGCAATAGCTCATTTTTCCTATGGAAATTCGCTAATAATAAGAAACCTGAAGTAAGAATCTTTTGAGATTTTTCGTTCTGTAATAATTTTAATTGGGGTTTAACTAAAAATATAAACTCAGTAGATCCTTCTGAACATTTTGGTTTTATACGCGACCTTGTAGCCCGTCTGGTTCTCCTAAAATCGACCAGCACGTAAAATACCTTACAACTACCCTTAAAGTACCATCAAAAGCGAGTTGGTCCACTGAGAGTGAAGCAGTGTATAATCCGAGGGCGCAAGGCCAGGGACTGGAGGCTGATGTCCAAACAAATTCTGCTTACAATAATGATAAAGGGAGCATTATCATTGTTAAAACTGTTTCGTCTCGTTAGTAAAAATCACTTTTCCAAACGAGTTTAGAAGAATTGCTTAATCTTTCCGACAGGATTTTTGAGTAAGCTCAATGTCTTTCTATATAGGTTTGATTATTAATTTTAAGACTTAATCGCCGGATATCCTCAGCCTCTGAAGTGTGGGAACCAGAGTGCCTCAGCAACCACAATGGCATCGGTTCATGCAAATTGTTAACATTAGGAGACATTGTTATCGGTCATTATGTCGTTCGATGTGTAAAGATTCGAGGGTTATTGCTTCTTATAAAGAAAACAACTCTTTAAATAACCTTCTCGTATTGTACAAATAATTACGGCACAAACTTTCTCGCATATTAATTAGCCTACTTAGGATCGTTTATTGTAGACAATTCTTGATTTAAAAAGCTAGAGAAAACCCGTGCGTGCTTCACACACCAACCCCTTGCTAGCTCCACACATACAGGGTGTATCAGGAAGAAACGGAAAGAATTGCAGGACGTGTTCTACTGGTGAAAATAATGAAAAAAGTTCATATAAACATAGGTCCGCAAAAGCTTCGTTTTCCAGATATACGCCATTTTGTTTTTTGTACAAAATAATTCGTATCTAGAGAACGGTTTGACTGATTGAGTTCAAACTTGGCATGAAGTTTAACCTGTCAATGATATATCTCAAGAAAAATAAACGATTAAATCCAATCATGCGTTTCAAAATGGCGGCGGTTTGAAAATTTTAAACCTAAATTACTCAAAAATCGTACATTTTAACGAAAAATGTCAAGATACCTTTTTTGTAGCGCTTTTGATTCCCTATCGGATGGTCTAACTGTCAAAACAATCAGATGAAGGATAATAGCTAAGTTAAAAGGTAATGACAACAAATGACCATACAATATTGTAGTATTTACTGTGTTGGTATAGGATGCCGGGTTGAACAAACCAATTAGTACACATAACTTAATTGTTATCCTTCATCTGATTGTTTTGACAGTTACATTATCCGATAGGGAATCAAAACGGATACAAAAAAGGTAACTTGACATTTTTCGTTAAAATGTACGGTTTTGGAGTAATTTAGGTTTAAAATTTTCAAACAGCCGCCATTTTAAAACGCATGATTGGATTTAATCGTTTATTTTTCTTGAGGTATATCATTGACAGGTTAAACTTCATGCCAAGTTTGAACTCAATCAGTCAAACCGTTCTCTAGATATGAATTATTTTGTACAAAAAACAAAATGGCGGATATCTGGAAATTGAAGCGTTTGCGGACCTATGTTTATATGAACTTTTTTCATTATTTTCACCAGTAGAACACGTCCTGCAATTCTTTCCGTTTCTTCCTGATACACCCTGTATATTTGATCTATACATTTAAACATACAAATAAAATTGAAGTGTCTGTGGTTTCATAACAAAAGATCGTCTAATCTCGTATGATTATTCAAACGCTACCAAAACCTAAACACGCATTTTTTTATTGTCTGTCTGTCTGTCTGCTTGTTTGTCTGGGCTAATCTCCGGGATGGATGAACCAATTTTGACGAATCAATTGAGACAATAAATTACTTTAACTTACGAAACACTCAATGGACTTCACCCAAATTAGGTTAGACACTGCTGTTCCAATAGGATAGCTGTTAGACGGGATGTGTTGTCGTCAAATATAAAATTCGTGGAAGTAAGGCTTCACGGTACCTGACAAACACAAAAAACACCACAAAGTCCTGTGAACAAATATATTAAAATTACGACGTTTCTCGAAGAAACGCAACACTTCACTTCAGTTCTAAGTGACGTAAGTCCTTGATGTTAACGGACTTTTTTGACGCATCCTTTCCGAACGCCAACACAGATTGACTGAGGTAAGCAAGACGTCGTGATTTTGAATATATTTATTAAAAGGACTTTGTGTTGTGTTTTTGTGTAATGTGAAGACTTACTTCAAAGAATTTTATATTTGACGACAACACATCCTGCCTAACAACTATAAAACTGGGACAGCAGTTTCTAACGTAAGTGGGAGAAGTCCATTAAAAAGTATTGGAATTTTGTAAGAAAAGGTTTTCTAAAGCTCCCTTGACTGTGAATAACTTATAAAGAGGGGAAATGTGTTTGTTTGTATGTAGGCGGTAATCTCTGGAATTACTGAACCGATTGAAAAAAATTGTTTTACTAATAAAAAGCTGCACTATACCTGATTAACATAGGCTAGCCTATAATTAATTTTGATAAAACCCTTTTTAGTTTAAATATTTGTAAATTTAGTCGGAAAAATCTTAGATTTGGCCTGGACTGATGAATCATCACATGTATTTACATTTATTACCATAACAACCAATTGGATAAAATAACAGATAAAACCGCTGTTTGCTCCAATATTTCCGTTGAAGCAAGTATTTAAATTTCTAACTTATAGGTTAGGTTTTTACTAAAGTGTAAACCTGAACCTTGCTGGTTCTGTTAACCTTTACTATAACTGCTGTTAACATTATTTACCATCTCAGCTTTGGGGTTATTATTAATAATATTATAAAGAGGTAAAATTTGTTTGTTTGTTTGTTTGTATGTAGGGGGTAATCTCTTGAACTACTGAACCGATTGAAAAAATAGTTTTACTAATACAAAGCTACACTATCTTGAGTAACATAGGATAGGATTCGTTTTGATTTGAGTGTTAAAACAACCCATAAACAATAAATATTAATTGTTATAATTTCCTTATAGTTAGAGAGCTGACATTTTGTACATTTATTTCTTACAACATACATAAAAAAGTATCATAGATTGACATTTTGTCGCGTACTGCTAAGGGGTGAAAATGTAGTAACAACCCCTATACAAAATGTTGATTGGTATACTTTCCTTAAAGCTTGAGAATAAGCCTTTAATAAACTAAGGAATTTAAAAATAAGAAACCATTATGTTACATAAGAATTAAAATAAATGTGACATGTTAGAATTAATAGTAGTGCCTATTTATATAAAATAACCTGTTTGCATTTGCTTCGACGCTAGTCACCACGGGGGTTGACGAGCGAAACGAGCAGGGGGCGGAGCCCTCTAGTTTTATAATAATAGGTAAGTTTTCAAAAAATCACCCTGCATAATGCATATTCGTACAGTACACAGATATTAATTTACTATTTCAAATTATGTGTGTTGATTGTAACATTGGTTTCGTAATTTTGTTCCCTATATTTAGTAACAAGTCATTTCTATCTAACATTATGCATTCACAAAGTAATCCATTGCCAACATGTTTTTACGTCCTTTTTAGGATTGTTCTATTTTATTATTTGACTCAGTCAAACTATTCACGATAAACATATATTACTTGCAACGCGTAGCACTTTTTTGGCATTAACATTATTTTTAAATTGCTGATTTTTATCATTCATATTATTTTTTTTGCATAAAATGTCAGCAATTTTTCAATAATGTTAGTTTTGATCAAACATTGATCAAACTCACTCACTCCTCACGAAATCTCAAAAAACCAATAAACGGATTGGAATGAAATTTTATATGTAGCTTCCTCTAGGGCAACAGGGGCTCGCTAAGAAAGGTTTTAAAAAAAATCGAAATTTTAGGGGGGTTTGGGGGTCAAAGTTAATAAAAAAACCACCGAACGGATTGGTATGAAATGTGGTATGTAGCTTCCTCTAGGGCTCTAGGTTCTCGCTAAGAAAGGTTTTTAAAAAAAAAAATCAAAATTTTAGGGAGGTTTGGGGGGGGGCAAAGTTAGTAAACAAAAACCACTGGACGGATTTGAATGAAATTTAGTAAGTAGCTGCCTCTAGGGCCCTAGGTGCTCGCTAAGAAAGGTTTTAAAAAATTCGAAATTTTAAGGTGGTTTGGGGGGGATCATTGTTTTAGTAAAAAAAAACACCGGACGGATTGGAATGAAATTTGGTATGTAGCTTCCTCTAGGGCCCTAGGTGCTCGCTAAGAAAGGTTTTTTTAAAAAAATTGAAATTTTAAGGAGGTTTGGGGGTGTCAAAGTTACTAAAATCCTTATATTTAACTTTGATTTGTCTCTCCGTGTAGTCCTCTGTCATAGCTCAACGGCTATGGTACTTGCCTCATAAGCAAGACGTCCCGGGTTCAAATCCCGCGGGGGACCATAAAATATTAAAAACCCAAAAAAACATGCTCGTTAGCCGAAAGGCCCAAAGTGGCATGGAAAGCAAAAAAAAAAAAAAAAAATTTACAATAATGTGGTTAAAATTAAAAGAAAAAATTATAGAATTGTACAATATAAACAACTTGTATGTAAGTATTCGAATAATAAAGCAATATCGGTTTTTGCTTTTACTGAAAACCTGATAACAAC
>JAGFPH010002926.1:113117-136765 GCA_018207615.1 Philaenus spumarius | reverse complement strand
CAAACACTCGATAGTCCATTTCGCAGATGTTGCAAACACTCGATAGTCCATTTCGCAGATGTTGCAAACACTCGATAGTCCATTTCGCAGATGTTGCAAACACTCGATAGTCCATTTCGCAGTGGGAGGAGCCAATCTCTGCCACCATCAAACTCGTCTGTGACACACCCCCGGCATGACATCAAAGGGGTGAGGCCCTTTGATCTTGACAGACAATATATATTTTCATCTAAACAAAAACAATCGGTTAAATTACAATATATTTTAAACTACTGAATGGATTTTTAATATTAAAACAGATTTAAATTCACAATATATTTCTCTATCAAATATCATAGTTAGGTTAGGTTAGTAAGTGACCGTCAGGTTTTCCAATCGCAGACGAGTGAGGCAAGGTGGGTGTGGTCTGACAACTGCTAGGTAGTCTTCGATTAAGAAATTCTTTTCGTTGTCTGTTATTGGTAAAGTTATTTGACAGAATGGCGTCTACTATCGAGTGTTTGATCCTTCACGTGGTTGAGCATCTAATATTCACACTATCTACCACATACACTATCTATCAGTCTAGTGGAACTAGAAATTACGCCTGTCCGTCGTGTAGTTTGGTATAAGTACTTTTAGTTACCATCAACATCTAACTGGGTTCTAAGTTCACTAGCCAAACTAGACGAGGGGAAAAGTGCTAATCACCCAGCCAGCGTATACCTTCATCTATTTCTCATTCCCTAGTGGTTTCAATGCAGACTTCTGTCACATTTTCGCTGAATCCAGATCAGCTTACTTTATTGTCTGCCGGTTTTTAACAGTTCTTAACATAGTCCTGATTCCAGAGTTCTGCAAAGGCAAATAATATTACTTACATTCAACATCTAACTCGCATATCTTCAGATGCAAAACTTGATTCCTGAAGTAGTAAGTTCTCCAACCTAGAAAGTGACCTTGTGGTCGTTCTTTCAGGAACCTGTGCTTGAGAGCAAATCATTGTGACAATTTTTGATTTGGAATGATCAGAGCCTAAACAACGTTTGATTCTAGGGCCACGATCGTCAAATACATTTGATCGAGGTCAGTTTTAAAATTTGACATATTCTTCCAAAAGTTCTCCATTACCCCCTGTACAAAATGCTGGTGCATATGTTCTTCCTGAGAAATTGTAAGGATCGTTGAATAAAACAGCGGATTTTTACATTCTTAATTATGTTGTCTCTGTTAAATGTTGTGACTAGTGTATAATTTGCATATGATTTGGAAAACCTTGTAAATACGGAAAGCAAAATTGTTAGTACTTATAACCATTCTTTTACTTTTCGCAATGTAAACCCAAGAATACGTTCTATTTTATTCAGAACAGGTATAGTATTCTGTGTTATTATAAAATAACAGAACATGGAAATACTTTAAAAATCAACCTACGGTCGATTTTAATTGAAGAAGTTATATTTTTAGTATGTACTACTGGTAAAAAATTCAGAGTTTAACTTGTGCAACTTATGTCGTAGTGGAACTTGTGCAGCTCAAGTCGTTGTGTAACTTGTGCAGAACAAATTGTAGTTTAACTTGTGCAGCTCAAGTCGTAGTTTAACTTGTGCAGCTCAAGTCGTTGTAGAACTTGTGTAGCTCAAGTCGTTGTGTAACTTATGAAGCTCAAGTCGTTGTATAACTTATGCAGCTCAAGTCTTTGTTTAACTTATGCAACTCAAGTCGTTGTGTAACTTGTGCAGCTCAAGTCGTTGTGGAACTCGTGCAGGTCAAGTAGTTGTGGAACTTGTGCACCTTAAGTTGTTGTGGAACTTGTGCAGCTCAAGTAGTTGTGGAACTTGTGCAACGTATGTCGTTGTGAAACTTGTGCAGCTCAAGTAGTTGTGGAACTTGTGCAACGTATGTCGTTGTGTAACTTGTGCAGCTCAATTCGTTGTGGAACTTGTGCAGCTCAAGTCGTTGTGGAACTTGTGCAGCTCAAGTCGTTGTAGTAACTTTGGATCTGTATATATTCTTGATGAACTTTATCTCATAAACATTGACTCACGTGTGTATGTTGGTCAAACGTTGTACACAGCTTAATAATGTTCACGTTTTCTAATTCAGGGAACTTTTCATTAACTTCATTAAAATATTTTTGTTTCTATTATTTGCAAATTTAAATTTTTTTTCTCTAAAATTCGAGGCCACAATCGTTAACCGTAAAGTTAGTTTTCTTCAGTTTTCACGAAATTTTATTCTCCAGTTTAATTTATGAACAGAGCGGCTGTTACTTAGTGTTAAAAACTTGTTGGGTAAAGTATGTAGGTACTAAATAAAAAAACTAATTTTTTAATGTTTTCATCTTAACGACTGAAATTTGTGCATCTAAGATTTTTTTTTAAATTAGACTTTTGCCATTAAGAGTTTAGTTTCTTCAGCTTGCTGATTATTGAATCACATTAATGGTATTTTTAAAAGTTATGAAATGTTGATCATAATAAATCCTTTTTAATTGTAAAAAAAGTTGTTGTTGTTATTACTTAGGTTGTAGTCAAAAATTTATATTTGTAAACCACTTACTAGTCATTAGATAAAGGGGACCGTTTCATTCATTAGAAACTTCTTTATTTAATTCCCTTTTAATTGTTATGAAATACTTTGAATTTCTCTTTAATTGTTTAAATGTGAACGCTTGATTTTAAGACAGGGATGCTATGAGAAACACAATAAAGAAATTGCTAATTTCTAACAAATTCTGTTACTATAAAATGTTCAATAATTATTATATCTTCCAATAAGTAGGCTACCAACCATTCTGTATATGTGGATTGCTTTTTTTCCAGATATGAATTCATTTTTTTGATTGAATTTAAAGTGATCATAGCTCGAGCGGTACACATTGCATTCTGCACAATACGAAAAAAAAACAACAGAATACAAATAAAAGAACAGTTGTTATTCCGCGTTGTTTCAATCTAAACATACAGTGTATTACGAAGGCCAACGCGTCGAGAAAAAGAAACCGTTATTTAATCTGCGTAAAACGCACAAATTTTATTCAACACCATAAAATCCGATCGCCTCCCATGAAACACACATAAAGTTCAGAATAAATCTTCTTCATATCCCAACTAGTGACACCGCATCCGGTCTACCGAAACACTTTAATTTGCATAAACAGGTGGATCATTACCGTTTCCTTTAAAACTGGTAAAGGAAGAAATAGCTCCTTGCCACGATATACATCTCCCAGGTGGGAACCCAGGCCGGTATCCAGTATTATCGGTAATTGTAGAGTTTACATCACAAATTATAACGTCGGGGGTTTTCGTAGTGAACTACGGACTCAGTTTTAATACGTAAACCGTGCTTTCGTGGAGTTGATAATAGGTTAAATGGTGTCAGTTAGTTGTATGGATTTGTGTTTACCAATTAAATCTTGCATTCCGCAATCATCGTAGGACGACGTTGGATTAGCGCAGGAAAAAGTTCTGTTTAACAATTTCTGTTATCTTTAATTGTATTATTAATTCAAATGTTGTTTAACACGTTCACTGCTATGCAAATTTCGTATTTCCTGTGCTAGGAGCTGACCTTTTGTTTTTTATATTTATAGAATAAATGAGTAGAAAATACTTTGTTTTTGATTGTTGAAACTTTCTAGTAATAATCACCAATATTTTAAAGCGGACGCACATGTGCGTCCATAGCACATAGGCTTAAAATTGGCTTGCGAAGCACGCAATGCTCTGTGTATTGAAAATTCTCCCAATACGGGGGTTGGCGTGCGAAGCACGCAATGCATTGTGTATTGAAACTACTTCAATGCGGGGGTTGGCGTGTGAAGCACGCAATACACTGTGCTTCGGCCGCTTCTCATAGTGTTCATAGTGATTTTTATGTAACTGTTGTGCTAAGCATTGACGTACCTGGTAACTCGTTCGTTTCTCAACGCACCTTTTCAAAATAACAGTGCTTGTAGAGGAAGAAAGTTTTTCGAAGACCTACCATTTCAGGTTGTACGCCTTTTTTGCTAGACTTTCAAAAATAAAGAAAAAACTTTGCAAAAGAAATATTTATCGTGAACAGATCTAAAACAATTAGATGTCATCTCTGTCTATTGGGGTTTTTACAGTAACAGTTTTACTTGAATAAATAATACCAGTTTTACAAACAGATCTGGTAAAACTGCTCTAAATTTTGACACCTTTTAATTGATGCTGGCTTAACGTATACAAATAAATTATAACTTCCAGTATGATCTATTAACTTTATTAACAAAAAATTTTAATCCAAAATTAAAGGTTGAAAACTTGTCCACTGTAATAAACATATTTTTTTAAATATAGAAATCTAATAACTTAACAGCGGCAAAAGAGTTACTTTTTTTTAAATTTACGTTTATCAATAATTATTGTAGGCATATCCCTTTTCTGTCGGTTTTACCAATAAATGTTATAAAACCAAAAATGTTTAGCAGGAAAGTCCCTACAAAGTATAGTTTTATATGTAGGCATTCTAATTTGACAAAACTGGTCTATATTTTAATTCAACAAATATTCGAAGTTTACTTTTTTACGAGATGTCAATATATTTTATTTATTCAGTGATTGCAAGGTTTTTGACTTGGCTGATTGAGGATTAAGGAAATCAAAATAGTGGACATAAATTGGCAGATGTGACAATGGAATTTGTTCTCTGAAACCAAGCATTATTTGTTTTTAAACCCTTCCATTTAAAATACTCGTTTCCTGTTGCCGTTATCAAAAAAAAATTGTATTGCTAAATTGTAGATCGAAAATGTACCATCTATAAATGCACATTTAGTTTAAAAAAAACTTAATAGCCTTATAACAGCAGAAGAGTTTTTTTTATCTACCTTTCTCAATTTTATCAATTTACTTAAAGGGTGTTCCATAAGTAAAGTGCCAAACTTCGTTGAATGGTTCTATGGGTCAACATAAGAAACAAAGTTCATAAAAACACATACCCGAAAACGCTTCGTTTTCTAGACATGCGCCATTTTGTTTTTTGTACAAAATAATTCCTCCTAATTCTTATCTAGAGAAAGGTTTGACTGATTTGAGTTCAAACTTGGCATGGAGTTTAACCTAACAACGATATATTTCAAGAAAAATAAACGATTAAATCCAATCATGAGTTTCAAAATGGCGGCTGTTTGAAAATTTCAAACCTAGATTACTCAAAAACCGTACATTTAACGAAAAATGTCAGGACACCTTTTTTGTAGCCTTTTTTTTTTGTAGCCCAAAAAACAATATATCTAGAAGAAGAAGCGTTTTTGGGTCTGTGTTTATATGAACTTTTTTCTTATTTTGACCCATAGAACCATTCCCCGAAGTTAGGCATTTTACTTATGGGACACTCTGTATAAACTCTACCATTTACCAATAAATACTTTAAACCCAAAAATGTTAACTGGAAATTCGCTATTAAAATATACTTTAGTTAATTGTATTAATTTGGTATTTCTATTTTTTAATTCAGCAAATACTAGAAATTTACTTTTTTTATGATGAGATGTTAAAATGTTTTATGCACATGTTTACTGCAAAGTTTTTGGGGTGAAATTTTTGAAGTGAACTTTCTTTAGGCGGTAAGGCAAATCTCCTTGGATCAGACGAAAAATGAAACGCTCTCCCTCTCGGACTTCAACCGGCAGTTGAAAGGAAAGAGCACGAGAATCATTTCTTCTCTCTCTCTCTCTCAAATGCGTCATACGAACTCTACTCGCATGCGCAGTGTGTACTGTGTAGAAAGAGAGGGAAAAGCATTTCTACGTGCATGCGCCAAGTGTACTGTGTTAATACGCAGCATAGGGAACCAGTAGACGCTCGCGTCTTATACTGAACATTAGCTGAACACGTTTTAATATTTATTTAATTTTTGTCGCAGTATTAAAGCTAATGGACGAAATCAGCTATAACATTTTTGAATCGTTGTTTCCGATTTCAATGCTTATTGTTTACTTCGTTCTTCAAAAGAAACTACTGTACTTAAGACTGAAAACAACAAACTATATCTAACTGAGTCTATGTCGTTAAGGGTTTTCAACACGGTAAATGTTCATAGCCTGCAATTAATTACAAGAAGTAGGCCCATCTAGCACTCATACTTCGCTGTGAACAAAATAAGCCTGGCCTGTGTTAAAACTTTAGCCAAAGATAATGAGGAAACCAGAACTAAAAGACATGAACGGAGCTGTCAGAAAACCCCCTATAACTATATACAAATTGGAATAGGAAACCGCAGACCACATAATCACATATAACACTAACACAAGTAATCATAGTACTCTTATGTTTGCAATTCACATTTGGATATCTTAACTTTAGAGTTTTCATCTGATTCTAAGAGTGTGTAAAGTATCGTATTTAATTATATTTTGTACGAAGCACCAAAAGCACACAAAACACCAGAAAATTGTTATAATAGGTATGGTAGAGGTTTTACGTTCGTATATGAATCCACTTAAATTATATTTCAGTGGTTCCACGCTTTTTTCACAACCCGTATAATAAGGAACAACAAATCTAACTTTGTACATTGTTGTGTATGTGGATCGTAAAATACTTAAATTTGTAAACACAAACTCACAATTTGAACATCTTTTGTACGTTTATGTTTATCCCACTTTAGATCAATCAAGGTCTAACATTCCTTCTAATTATATGATTCGACAAAACTCAAGGTAGCAGAGTGGCGCAGTGGTTGAAGGCGCCGGTGCAGTCCTTTACGTAGGTTTAAGGGTCTGCTGTAGTGGCAGCAATCTTGGATTTTTATCCCATAAGAGCAATGTTAAATTTCAAACCATTTATTTCGTTTATTTTTTATCATAAATTGTTTGCAAGGTCTCATTTTAAGCACAGCCACAATACGCATCCGTCTTGCAATTTAAATTTTTTTAAAATGCTTTTGATTTTGACATTTTTTAAGTACAAAGTTTGAATTTTTTTCCTAACACAATAAGAAATTAATAACGAAAAATAATTTTCAAGAAAGATCCGAAATTGTATAAAGAATATTCAGTTTTTTTTTTTCAACACTCAATTACAAAAGATAGACTTATAAAATGGTTTGAAATGAGGCAATGTCAGCGCAAGAAATTGCACTGTTTAGATAGGGATATAGTGAGAGGCGTTTGCGTTCCGGTGGATTTCTCGTTTACTGGAGCAGACATTTAAACCAATATGTTGGCTTTCGCTGCTCCTCTTTCTTAATCCAACTTTGATAAATACGTTACACAACAAGAAGAAACACAGATTCCATATTCTTACATTTGCACATACCCCTCACAACAAGGATTTTGTAAGCTGCTAAATTAATTTATTATTTTAGTTTTATCACTAAAAATATAACTAATTAATTAATGTTAAATTTTTTTATGAACGAAGTTCCTAACGAGAGTTGCGGTAGGATGTAACAAATATAAAATGTAATGCGTAACGAAAAAAATTTAAAGTAATTTTAAGTATAGACCTAACCTAAAATTATTGTATGTATGTTGCCGTTAAGACAGAAAAAATAAATTAAATATACACAATAATTATTATTTTAGGTTAGGCCTAGACTGATGAACCAAAGTTTTATGTTTATTAAATGTAATTACAATGCATGGACATTTAACTGTGTATAGCATTTTAGCTTTGATGTTATAATTAATTAATTCTACACCTTTATTATAATAACATTAAACGTATGGAAACAGTAAAATATTTGTGTGAAAAACAAACTAATAATACACGGCAATTGAAAGATTAAAATTATGTGTGTATCTTGCCGTTAAAGATGGTAAAATAATTAAAAAAAAAAGCGTGATGAACTTCGTTCCTGACGGGAGTCCCATGACCGCACACAATCATCTACTTTTTTCATTATATGAAAAGTTTAGCGTTTCTGTGTTTCCCATAGTTTTGACGCAGAAGAGAAATTCAAAGTGTCGATTTCATTTTGTGCAAATTATAATATTTATTTATTTCCACAAAGTTTACAAGAAATATACGTTCGCTTGATTGGAAATCATACCAGTCTCCTTAACCAGTTACTGGTGATTAGTTTAGAATAAAATAACCACTTATAAATGCAAAGTATATTAGTTCTTATTTTGCGTGCTAAAACAACATATGCGGCGCCACTGTGTCTGTACGAGTTTATAACCAGACATTATTGTTAAATACAATAAATTAATAGTAATTTTTCTAACATACATTAAGACATTAAAAACAACAGGAATACAAACTACATAAAAAAAAATTGGGTGTGCTTTAGACCACACGTTGGAAGTCATAACTTCTGTGACCGATTTATATTTTTATCTGTATGAATATTAGAGGAGAATAAGGGTCTACAAATTACACAAGTCAATATATTGCCAAAAATATTATGTCATATTTTGAAATTGAATAATTATATTATAATATAATAATTAATTATAATGTTATACTATTATAATACAGTGACTAATGATTTTGAGTGAAGTGCACTCTACATACAATTCTAAGAATAACAGAAGTGAGGTATTATAATAATTAATTATCCCTTACATATTGAATTAATCTCAGGATTCTATGTAGAGTGGAGTGTATACACTAATACCTCACTCAAAATCATTAGTCATTAAATAAATACTGCTTACATTATAATGATTACTATTTTTCGCATACTTACTATAATATAACATTATAATAACGTATTATTGTATACTACGTATTGCCTATTCCCTTTTCAAGCTCTGACTTGTGTCTACGCAAAAAGTTCGTGACGCGAGATTTCAGAAACATAGTCAAGCGAAAGTGCCCAACGGACCAATAGAAGTTATCACTTCAAAATAGAAAAAAAAAATTACAAACAAAGCATATACTAACAAAAACGTTTTAAAACATAGGTGTCTTGTGTGCATGCAAAGTAGACTAATCTCAGCTATTGTTTATCCAGAAACGAACTATTTGAAATAAGTTATAACCTTATAACGAACATACACATTTATAATATTTTTTTTTTTAAATTATCATCTCTCTATTATATACAAATATTCTTATCGTTCACGCAAAAACTCTGGTAAAAATATCGTTCAGGTCAGGTCACCTCTTTCCCCTCTACTCTACCTCGGTTCAAGTGACTCTGTCCTAATTAATCGTAATTTTGGTGAAAATAGACCAACCAGAGTCCAATAATTAGTTTGCATTTGTTACGCCGCGAGTTTGTGAGCGAAGTGAGCAGGTGGAGGACATTTTAAAGAAATTGTTTAGTGTCTACTCTATCCTACTTAAGTTTCTTACTCTCCTGATGAAAAAATCAAACATTGAATCAGGGCTCTATAACAAGGGCTAAACCGTTTCTTTGATCTCGGCACTGTGCCGCCAGTTTCACTCTGACGTCACTGTGCTGATAACTGCAAGACTAGAGCAGTGGACTCCTTGTGCGCGCAGTCGTTTACTCGCTGTTGGAACTCGACGGAGACGCTTCAGTAAAATAAAACTTACATATTCTTAATCTACATAAAATCCGTTTTTTTTAACAGTATAAAAAACTTTTATTTTAACAGTTATTTCGAATTTTAATAATTGAAAATATTTGAGAATTATCACTGACTGACATGGAAAAGTTACTAAGCGAGGAATATTTTTATTTTTTTGTTATAAACAAACTTCCAGCGGGAAAGTTGTAGCCAATGAATTGATCTAAACTATCCAATTCACCGATTTGTGATAAAATGATTACATCATTATGAAATCGTTTTTTAAATGAGCGCGAGGATTTGCGGCGCCGCCACTCCCGAAGTACAATTGTTTGATACGGGAATAACGTATACGTACATATTGTTATTTTAAGGTAATATAGTAAATCACTTATCCCCATGTAATTATGCCAGCTAGAAAAAAAGGAAGCATTTTATTTTAACATCAACTAATTATAATTTATAATTAATATTTGATATTATTGAAGTGGACACAAAAAGTTAAGTTGGAGGCTAACGTTTAAAAAATAATATCATTAATACGTACATTCAAAGAAATAAAATTAGAGATCAATGATGGAAAAAGAAAATCGTAACTACATAAAAAAATTAGTTTCATATTTAATTAAAAGAATTACATTATAAAAGTTTTTTATACTGTTAGAATCCGTACTTTATGTAGATTAAGAATATCTAAATTTTATTTTACTGAAGCCTTTCCATCGAGTTACAACAGCGAGTTAACGACAGCGCGCACATTACTGAAATATTACCAGCTGGTGTGTGTCAGCATGGTGACGTCATAGGCGATCGATAACGGGTCACCGTAAATGATCAAAATGGTATAGCCCTTGTTATAGAGCCCTGACATTGAATGCCAGTACCAAGATTCGAACCTATGCAACTGTAACAAACTGAACGAGCGCCTGTAAAAACATTAAATCTGCAACAAGAATATAAATCTTCATACTACCTGAAATTAATTATGAGATGTTTTAAGTTTTAGCGTACACGGTTAGTTATTTTTGTTATTTTTGTTTAACGTTGGCTTTCTATTATTGTTTAGACAGAGCTATTTTTAACGTTAAAAAAGCGAAGTTGTCGAAATCATACAAGCGGTCCTTTACCGAGAGGCTTCTTCATACCTGATGACAGGCAAAGTCTGCACACGAAGGATGGCATCAACCCGACACAGCTGCAGGGGTTTTAGCAGTTGTTTTTTTTTTTAGTTGAGGGGTGAAGAGGCGTAAAGGGACAAAACGTATTATGGACTGTGACAGTTAGTAGGCATTGTTTATATAAGTCTTACATTCGCTATTTTTAAAAGTCTAGGTTTCAACCTACGTTGCATAGTTCGTTGTCAACAGATGTTTTGCGTAGTTCTAACTAGCCTAAAGTTAACCATATAACTTAAAAAAAAAATTCAAAACTAACAATATTTAACAATACATTGCTTTTTTTAAATTTTTTTATTGCCTTAACTAGACTGGTTATTTTTACTATATTTAACTTATTTGTATACTTACAGCTCACAGTCCTTTTTGTTTTATTTTATATTGTTATTGTTTACGCCGTTTTGCCTCTTTATCAGAAATCATAGAACCTATATTTATGTTTTATTACTTGCATTCATTGATGCGCGTCAATTGGTTAAATGAAAATATATACACTTCACATTCACAAATCTTTTTCTACATTATTATAGAATTTGTTATAGGTAATACAGTAATTCATTATTTACAATCATTTTACGGTATTTGTTAATATAAAAAGTTTCCCTAGCATCTATAGTGTTTGGTTTTGTTACATTTTTCAACAACTCATAGTTTTCTATTTAAAAAATTGTGATATACAATTAAACAATGCTTAGCCATCGCAGATTTTTCAGTCCTGTTATAATGTAAGTTAAAATGGTGTTCTTTAGCCCGTGTTTTTGCATTTTTACTTTCTCACTATACTATATAGTACAGAGAAAGTAAAGTGATCGCAAAAAAATAACGATGTTGAGATTTTTGTGGAAATATCCGTTTTGGGACCCCCTGAGTCCAAATAAGTGGTTTTTACAAAATGTCTGTCTGTACGTATACGAAACTAGAGAGAAAACTATTCGATCGATTTCGAACAAACTTGCACTAGACATGTCAATATAGGCCTGTATAGATGCACGAAAAAAGGTTTTGAAAAATTTTGAAAAAGAACCCCCTTTTTGGCCAAAAAACCCCAAAAAATCAGTTTATTTTTTAAATAAAAAACGGCTCTAAAGATTTTAATAAAATTTGGCTTATTTGTAGCCCTTAATGTACCCTGCCGTATGCAAAAAACCGAATCTTTCTAAAAATTCTCTTTTAGCTAAAAATAATAACTGATTTTTGGGGGGTTTTGGCCAAAAATGGGGTTCTTTTTCAAAACCTTTTTTCGTGCATCTATACAGGCCTATCAATACATGTCTAGTGCAAATTTGTTCAAAATCGATCAAATAGTTTTCTCTCTAGCTAATAATAATAATATTTATTAGTTAATCTCCGACTTTAAGGCTCTTCTTTACCTTGAAGAAAACTCCCGAGTGTACAGTATGATTTCAATGCAAAAGGCCTGACTCAAGCCGCAAAATCGTTGAAACATGCATTCGTAATACCGTGTTTCGGATTCTATTTATAAATTAATAATCTGGGAAACTACTTTAAGTTATAAAGAAGGCTTTATATTTTTTACGTGTTACCTTAAAATATGGAAATTATTGCTTAAAACTCCCAAAAAATGCGTTAAAAATAATCGATTTTTACTCATTTAAACTGTTGATTAAAAGGAGTTGCCGACGATTTCTTTCAATTATGAGGTATAAGACAAAAGCACAAAGCCTTTAAGAACAATTTAATATGTTTCACAACTTTTTAGGTTGAAAAACGGCGTCCGAAACACGGTAATACGAAGTGCATATTTTTGCTGTTTTACGTAAGGTATAGAAGACCCTTAATATCACCTCTCCTACCACTCCTACAATGAATTATGAAGTAACAGTGAATCTGTTTAATAATTTTAATATGTTTGTGAGAAAGTATGTGCCAGTTCCTGGTACCGTTTAATTGGTTTGGAATAAAGATTTTTTGGCGCACATTTCACAGTTAAAGTTTAAAAGTTCGTGTTAATATTTATTCGTTGCTATTCCTACTAACTGTTAACTGTGTTCGAAGAAATATAATTATAAGCCAAAACAATGAAAAACTGAGCTAATGAACACATTTATATGTGCCTATGGCTAAGCATTGTTTTGATGCAAATCTTCAACTTAAAATAGAAAACTCTATATTGTTCAAAAGAGTAACACAACAGATGCTTGGCGAACTTTGTATATTAACAAACACCATAGCACAAATTGTAAATTGCAATGAATCCGACACAAAAATATATATTTCTGTAAAAAATGCATTACTACACAGGGTGTCCCGTAAGTAAAGTGCCAACCTTAAGGAAATGGTTATATGGGAAAAAATAAAGAGAAAATCAAGAATATATTTTTTCCAAAAAAGTTTCGTAGTTTTCAAGTAGTTTTCACAAAATAATTAATATCTTGAGAACTGTTTGACCGATTGAGTTCAAACTTGGCACGAAGTTGATCTTGGTTTGATCAACCCGGCAACCTATACCAACACAGTAAACACAACAATATTGTACGTACATATGCTGCTATTATCTTTAACTTGGCCATTATCCTGCATCCGATTGAATTGACAGTTACACCATCCGATAGGGAATCAAAAGGGTTACAAAAAAGGAATCTTGACATTTTGTGTTAAAATGTACGGTTTTTGGGTAATTTAGGTTTGAAATTTACAAACAACCGCCATTTTGAAACGCACGATTGGATATAATCGCATATTTTTCGTAAAACAGATCATTGTTAGGATAACCTCAAGCCAAGTTTGAACTCAACCGTTCAAACCGTTTTCTAGATATGAATTATTTCGTAAAAAAATTGTGGATAACTGGAAAACAAAGCGTTTTTGGAAAATATTTTTATTCCTGACTTTCTCTTTGTTTTGACCCAAAGAACCATTTACTGAAGTTTGGCGCTTTACTTATGATACACCCTGTATATTATTAGTTTAGTAGTTTGGTTGAAGCTATATTGTTAATTGTAGGCTAGTTATAATTACGTTGTGCAGATGTTAAGGGTCTGCTCCAGTAAACGAGAAAGCAACCGGAAACGCAACCGCTTCTCACTGTATCCCTATCTAAACAGTGCAATTTCTTGCAGCTGAACGCTTTCATTGCCTCATTTCAAACCATTTTATAAGTCTATCTTTTGTAATTGAGTGTTGAAAAAAAAAACTGAATATTCTTTATAAAATTTCGGATCCGGCTTGCAAATTACTTTTCATTATACATTTTTTATTGTGTTAGGAAAAAAATTCAAACTTTGTACTTACAAAATGTCAATTACATAACAAATCAAAAGCGTTTGAAAATGTAAATTGCAAGACGGATGCGTATTGTGACTGCGCTTAAAATGAGACCTTGCAAACAATTTTATGATAAAAAGTAAACGAAATAAATGGTTTGAAATTTAACATTGCTGTTATGGGATAAAAATCCAAGATGACCGCCACTACAGCAGACCCTTAACGCCTTACTGTTGCAAAGTATGTTTAAGTCACGCCCCTTTATGTTTTGTATAACTATGGAGCGTGAAATACTGTTAGGTTAGTTATGGATTGATTATAGTAGCACTGAAGATGGCGACATTGTCGTTGAAACACGTTTCAGTAAATAACACATTATTTTGAGATTCTGTGATCAAGTTTTATTCTATCAAACGTGAATTGGTTTTTATTATCATCTACCGATTCTTTCTCAAAAATATTTCTCTTCAAACAGTCGGCAGTGTATTAGTGTATTATATTTATCCGTTGCCGCAGCTATTAAATGTGAACATAGCCTCCTGTAAGAGATATCTTTATATATAATACGTGAAGCCGTTTTTTGTAAACACAACTCCTCCCTTATTTCTGGACCAATTTTAATGTTTGAGGTTTCAAAAAATTCGTCTCATTTCGTAGTTTGGCAATAAGGTTTTAGATGTCAAAAATTCTTATCCTTAATGTTCTTATCCATGTTTTCCCCATAAGATTAACATGGAAAATATTTAAAAACCATTTCTATACAAAACAGCTGTTTATAATAAGAAACAAACTAATCCAGCTGATTTCGTGGATGTAAATAACGATGATTACAGTAGTCAGAAGGTTATAAAAACATTTTAATACAAAACAGCTGTTTATAATAAGAAACTAACTAATACAGCTGCTTTGTGGAAGTAAATATTGATTTTTATAAGGGAGGAAATGAATTATTTATTCAAATTATAAAATTTACGAACTAATTTGTTTTGAACATTTAACATTATTTACCATCTTAGTTTTGAGGTTATTATTTATAACTTTTTTGTTAGGTTTTTGATTAAGTGTAGACTTGAGCCTTACTGGTTCTTTTAACCTTTATTATTACTGCTGTTATAAAATATAAGAAATAATTTGATTTGAACATTTAACATTATTTACCATCTTAGTTTTGAGGTTATTATTAATCCTACACTTTTATTATAAACTAGCTGACCCGTACGGCGTTGCCCGTGGTTGTTAGTATTTTCAGTCTTTTTGACGTAATTGTATACTTTTTAAGTGTTCGTTGAATACCCGTGCGTATCCTACTGTGGTCATGAAATAAGGCTATGCTATTTAATAAAGCACTGAAAATTGTATTCCTGTAAACTACTATCTAACATGAAAAAGCTTTAAATATATCGTTTTAATTTGTAGTTTTTACTAATTTTGATTTTCACTTAATTTCATTGACAATGTTGCGAGCACCTAGAGCCTAAAAGGAAGCTACGTACCAAATTTCATTCCAATTCGTTCTTATAGGGATTTTTAGTAACTTTGACCCCCCCCCAAACCACCCTAAAATTTCGAATTTCTTTTAACCTTTTCTTAGCGAGGTTTTAAATTAGCTGGGGGTCGTAGAAAAGATATTTGTATCACTTTGTAACATCCGCGTTAATTTAGGATGTAACAAACTGGTTCAAATAGAGTTTGTAATTTTTCATCACTCCGTACCGAAAGTAGCTACTTTCGATGTCAGCTGGTAGCAACGAAAACGATCGTTTCCCAAGCTCTAATTTAGAGCAAGGGAAAAACGATCAGCTGATTTTCCCTTGCTCTAAATTTGTTTTCCCTTGCTCTCAATTAGTTTTCCATTTGCCCGCTACGCGCTCTGACGTCGCTTTGCCGTTTATTCTTACAATTTATATCAGCTGCATAATAGTTTATATAGTTTATAATAGTTTGCATTTTACTGAGGTTTCTTCTTCAGCATTGTGTGTATTTTTGCGTCGTGATGAAAAGTACCGTTCATAACTTGTACCGAAAGTGATTTTCCGGCACTTGCTCCAATTATTCCCGTACTCGGCTTCGCCTCGTACGTGAAACACACTTTCACATGCTCGGCTTCGCCTCACACGTGAAATTCGATATTCCTGTGTTCGGCTCCGCCTCACACATGAAACTTGGGCGCGCACCGGAAAGTGCCACTTTCGGTACTAGTAATGAAATATACTATTAAATGTATAGGCCTAATTAGTATAAGATATTGTTTAGTATTTAAATATACAATTATATATCAAAATAAAGCTACGAGTGTGATATTTTAATGGCATTTAGTTTAATTCAGATTGTTTGTTTAGTTTTCAATGTAATATGTTTAAACTCGTGTATGTTTATGGTTATGCATGGTGTCAAATAATTTGTTTGTTATTATTATTATTGATAACGAAAATATGTTTTGAAAAGTATTAAAAAATTCAAAGTTATGATATATTTTATATAAACAATGTTTTAAACAGCACATCTCTAAGTAGGCCTACATAGATATTTAATAACCAATGTTTGAGTTGAATTATAATTCTGTAAGCTTTTTTCGTTGATTTTTCCTTGTGTTTGTTTATAGTTTTTCAATCTAACCTTAAAAAGCTGTTAGTTTTGAAGAGTATTAAAGTGATTATAAATTTGCTAAGTAATGTTACTATGGTAATGATTGTAAACAAACATAACGTGTTGCTAAGCTTTTTTATACGAACAGCTGTTTTTGTAAGCTATGATTTTGAGTTCATACAATAAATGCTGTTCAGTTTCTTCCATATTTGAAACTTTTTCGGGAAACTTTTCAAATTTGTCTTTACGTATAAACCTTCTATGAACTACTGCAAACATTTTAAGACCAAAATTAGCCAAATCGGTCCAGCCGTTCTCGAGTTTTAGCGTGACTAACGAACAGCAATTCATTTTTATATATAGAGATGTAGATAAAACATAACATATGTTTTTAGAAGGTCGCACCGGGGGTTGGAGTGCGGAGCACGCAGGGCTCTCCCCTAGTTTATTTTTATTACCTTTACCTTCAGTAATTTCTGAGAATACCTCAACGATATTAGTCTAGTTATTTTCATACCTTTACACACATATTTACATCTGTTACACAGCTAATTTACCGTTATCACTCACTTCTTGGTTACTACGGTTACAATTCGTTGGCCAGTCTTATCACGTAAGCACGTCTAGCTGACCATTAATTGGCAACGTACAACTCTTGAACTCCACTTAATTGACTCCTACACTTCCTCATCTCTCTTTCCTAATTTATGCTTTGCTTACTTAGCCACTAACACGTCCATGATGTTCGAAACGTCCAAATAACCGAGCAGATATTTGTGATAAGTTTCTTTAAATTATCAAATAGTTTTGTCATAGTTATTTCGATAATCTTCATACAAATTATTCCATTACAGTAATTATTTTAATCCAAACTTCAATAGAAACGGTAACAACATTTCTTTCTGCAATTTATAAAGTTAGATTCAAATAGATTGATAGCCCTTCAGCGCGTTATGACGTAGGCCTATACAGTTTATTAGCGAATTTCCATAGGAAAAATGAGCTATTGCAGTGGCCCTTATGGTGAGACCCAAGGTCGGGAGTAGCAAATGAGCACCGATCATGGTCCCCAGAACACGTTTTGGGGTGTCAAAAAAATTCATATATATATCACATATATTATTTCTCAAGGACATTTTTTTGTCGGTACGCCATAACTTCCTTAATACAACATCAAATTACATGAACGAGGCATCATTTTAAAGCTTTCCTTAACCGCTACACCGGAAAATATACAAAATACAATTATACGAAAAAAAAAACAAAAAATCCGAAAGTAGCAGTGATGTAAGATCAAGTAAGTTGTAGGGATATTTTCCTGGCGTTGGCAACACTGATGATAACAATACCCAGCTGGAGAGCTGCCGTTACGCCACTACATTGCTATTTTTAATTAATTGTAAGCGTGGTTATAGACAGAATTGTGGATACACCCATTTGTTGTTGTTTACCTTCTGCAAGTTGGTAAGTTGTTTAAAAATATATAATACCAATAACAAAATTATTTCTCTTTAACATGGATTTAAATTAATAAAACACTGTTAGTAAGTTAGAATGCGAATGCTTCGCACGGGTCAGCTAGTATATATATTTGTATATATGTGTTCGCACTCTAGCGGCCGCATTTTAAGTCCGATTTGGTCCAAATTTGGTATACGTGTTGGTTGTCTATGTGGCTCGGACGAGTTCGTTAGCCAAAAAAATCCAACAACCGGAACTTACGTTTTTTGACCGGAAGTAACTATTTTTTGAGATTTTTACTACGAGAATGAAAATTGTTTAGAGTTTTTTCTAAGAATATAAATGTAGGATGTTATTCTGCACATTTTGTTTTTTTACGCGACCTTATAGCTCGCTTGGTTCGCCCAAAATCGATCAAAACGTAAAATACCATAGAAGTACCCGGTTTCAAAGCCATGTGGTGGATTCTACAGTGGTGTTGGAGTGCGAAGCACGCAATGCATTGTGTATTGAAGATACTGTCAATACGGGGGTTGGCGTGCGAAGCACGCAAAGCTTTGTGCGTTGAAGATACTCCCAATACGGGGATTGGCGTGCGAAGCACGCAATGCTTTGTGTATTGAAGACACTCCCAAAATGCGGAATGGCGTGCAAAGCACGCAATGCTTTGTGTATTGAAGACACTCCCAAAATGCGGAAAGGCGTGCGAAGCACGCAATGCTTTGTGTATTGAAGATACTCCTAATATGTGGAATGGCGTGCTAACCATTTTGCAGCTATTCAGCACCGTCGTGAATAGACCTATTTTCCAAATTGTTGGTTGAAACCCTAGAACATATGCATGTAAACTTAATTTTGGAAATTTGTTCAACTCTCGTCAGCGGTCCAGCTGCGTGGTCGAATTATTTCTATTTTAACTGTTCTACGACTAATTGTATTCGTTCAAAGGCCGTTTTACTTAAATTCTGTAATAAAATGTTACAAAATAATCAAAAGCAGAAGGACAGATAACTAGTCATATCCTGTCAGCTTTAAAGCGAGACAACCACTGGATGCTTTACTTCCGACCTCTTACCACAAACGTCTGGCTATGAATTGCGATCTTTAAATAATAGGCTACGTTTAAAGATTACAAAATCCCAAATAGAATCTATATTACGAGAGAATCCTCCTGCTAATGCTTGATAACTTCTTTTAATTACATTTATAACGTTAATCATAATCACAAATCCGAGATGGTAAATAATGTTAAACATCTAAATCAAATTATACAATTTAATATATATTAGCTGTTATAACTAAGGTGAAAACAACCAGCCTGACTTAGCCTTACTCATGATCAAAAACCTAACCTATAAAACTACAATTAAGGCGTTGCATACAAAAACAGCACTTGTAAAAAAATCAAAATTGGGATAAAGGGAATTTTTATTACTTGCCTAACCTGTGGATGTTCGGCATTAGTTATTTTTCACAAAAATTACCGAAGTCCTCTGTAATATAATGACAAAAATAGTATGATTCCACAAAACTCGATGAAAATCTTTAATTTAAAATAGAAAACTCTATATTGTTAAAAAGAGTAACACAACAGATGCTTGGCGAACTTTGAACATTAACAAACACCATAGCATAATTAATTGTGAATTGCAATGAATCCTACATAAAAATATATATTTCTGTAAAAAATGCATTACTACACAGGGTGTCCCGTAAGTAAAGTGCCAACCTTAAGAAAATGATTACATGGGTAAAAATAAAGAGAAAATCAAGAACATATATTTTTTTTCAAAAAAGTTTCATTTTCGACATACCCAATTTATTTAAAAAAATAATTAATATCTTGACCGATTGAGTTAAAACTTGGCACTAAGTTTAAGCTATGTGTAATACTTGGTTTGATCATCCTATACCAACACAGTAAACACAACAATATTGTGGGTGCGTATGGTGTTATTATCTTTAACTTAGCTAATATCCTGCATCCGATTGTTTTGACAGTTACACCATCCGATAGGAAATCAAAAGGGTTACACAAAAAAGGAATCTTGAAATTTTTTGTTATAATGTATGGTTTTTGGGCACCTAATTTAGGTTTGAAAATTTCAAAAAACCGCTATTTTGAAACGCACGATTGGATATAATCGTTATTTTTCGTAAAATAGATCACTGTTAGGATAAAACCTCAAGCCAAGTTTGAACTCAACCGTTCAAACCGTTTTCTAAATGTAATTATACAATTTAATATTCAGGGTGTCCCCGAACTTTCTGGTCCTCTTTTGTGGATATGTTCGTGGAACCCAGACAAATATATTTCAAAATATAAACATTGGTCTACGGTGCTTATTTTTTCGTCTGTCTGTATGTGTTTTTTACAAAATACGTACTATTTTTGGAGGTAGAAACTCGAACTTTGTACACCTATTTGTTGCGTAACCTTTTATCACTGTACGAAAAATTAGAACATTATTTTAAATATTTTCAAAATGGAAGCCGTTTATAATTTTCAATTTCAACTATCTCAAAAACCGCTAACTTTACAAAAAAATTACAAGATACAAAAATGTTTGCTTTTTTAGTGGCAAATACAATGGTGTTTTTATTTTGTCTGTAGCTCAAAGGATAATAGAGATATTAAAAAAAGGGAAAATGTATTTCTTGGCAGTTGTCAACAATACCCAGAATTACTCTAGAAACAAAATATTTTAATGTTATTATGAGCTAAACTAACAAGTTATTTGCATAATGTTTCGAGCATTTTCTAAGCTGATTCCACTAGCAAAAAATATTCATATATTCATAGGTCTGGAAATACTTCGTTAGAGAGAGCTGGCGAAAGATTTCACCCGTGTTTCAGATTACAAAATCTCCAGTATTTCAATGTATGAAATCAGTTGTTAATGAAAATTGGCTTCGCGGAAGTTTAGAGGCAAACTGAGAAGTGCGAGTTTAACTCATTCGCCAAGGGTTCCGTACTGCCAGCCATCTTGCTCGTGATTCAAGGTGATATAAATAACAACGAATCAACATTTTCAATACTGAATACAACGAAATAATCAAGAAACCAATAACGATAGCCATTGCAGATGTAAATAAAATTGTACAGTGGTGGTTGATAGGAATAGTGAGTCAAGTTGGGAATTAGTGAGTTGTTGGGAATAATAGTTAAGTTATGTGTAATAATTGGTTTATTCAACCCGGCATCCTATACCAACACAATAAACACAGAAATATTGTGTGTACATTTGCTGTCATTATCTTTACCTTAGCTACTATCCTTCATCCGATTTTTTTGACAGTTACACCATCCGATAGGTAATCAAAAGGGCTACAAAAAAGGTGTCTTGACATGTTTTATTATAATGTACGGTTTTTGGGTAATTTAGGTTGGAAATTTTCAAACAACCACCATTTTAAAACGCCTGATTGATTATAATCGCTTATTTTTTGTAAAATAGATCATTGTTATTATAACCTCAAGCCAAGTTTGAACTCAATTGGTCAAACCGTTCTCTAGATATGAATTATTTTGTAAAAAAAAGGCGGATATCTGGAAAACGAAGCGTTTTGGGGGGGGGGGGAAAATGTTATTCCCGACTTTGACCCAAAGAACCATCCCCCGAAGTTTGGCACTTTACTTATGAGACACCCTGTATTATTTGAACTTTTAAATTGATCAACAATCGTTGAAATAGCTTTTTTTAAGTGAAAACATTAAACATTTTCCAACTACCCGACTGCCACCCGGCGAGGGTATTCCATATCAGCAAGCTTCCCCCTGAAGGTCGCAGTTCTTACACCGTCCTGGCACTGGAAAAACTACAAGTACACCCCTGATCTCAGAATTCTAAAACGATCATAAGTAACAATAGATACCTTTGAAATATTTTTAAATTACATTACAGCTGCAAAACCTCAACCCTTGCTAAACCTCGTATTATAAAGTCAACTATTATACAGAAACACGTGAGAGACCTTCTCAAGACTCCCGTGAAGGCATACTTAGAATAGTTTCCAGTTTTGTTTACGAGTTTCAAATATTCATCGACACATGACAGTGTATCTCTTCTTCAGTTCGTGCTCTCAACTCTCATCTAACATCGCTTCCTCAGGTTTCCGCATTGTTGTTGGCCTGGAACTATTTGCGCAACTCAACACGACTCACAATTTATGTTTGGGATTCCGTCCGAAGCTGGTGGAAAAGTCAAACGAAACGAAATGAATTAAGTACAACATGGTAATTAGTAAATTCCAAAACTTGTACTGAGTAGTGTAAGATATAATCCGTACTAACTCAATATAATCAGTAGTATACGCAGCAGGTATGTTTTTACTTGCTATCATGTGTGAGTAAAGAAAATAATAACCGATGTTTCGAGAGAATAAATCGATTCTTAACATCAAGTGAATGAATAAGTCGATCACGCAGCTGAACAGCTGACGTAAATGTAGCGAATTTCCAAAGTTCAAATTTTAGGTTTTGTTGTTTCAACCAACAATTATTTCGGAAATTGGTTGGTCTCGAAGGCGTTGAACAGCTAGTAAGAAATATACTAGTAGAATTTGTTTGCACTTAAGCCTCCAGTTTTGACTCGCGCGCTGCTTCGTTCGACCTTGCGCTTCTTGGGATTCGCTTTGCTCGCAGCGTACAAACTGGGCAGAAAATTCTCCCACGGTAAAACGTGGATTTGAACCGTGTGCTTTTGTGGTATTTTACGTTTCGAACGATTTTGGAAGAACAAAGCTAACTATAAGGTCGTGTAAAAAACAAAATGTACAGAATAATATCATACATTTATTTTTTTGAAATAAAATCCTAAAACGTTTCATTCCAGTTCGAACAATCCCAAAAAAATGATTAATACTGGTCAAAAAACGTGCTTCCAATTGTTTTTTTAGGGTAACGAATCCGTGAGCGACTTAGACAACCAACGTGGGTACAAATTTGGGCAAATCGTACTTAAAATGCGGCCGTTAAAGTGCGAACCCATAGATACATATATCAAATTGTAATGAAATCCCAAAACGTGTTCTGGGGACCATGATTGGTGCTCATTTGATACTTCCGATCTTAGATCTCTCCTTAAAGATCACTGCAATAGCGCGTCTTTCCTATAGAAATTCAGCTATTAAACCGAATAGAAATATAAACTGAACCTAGACGACTGAGTCCACTCTACGTTTGCCGTTTAATCAAAATAATACAATAAGAATAGGGATCTCAGACCTAGAGCACTGAATGAGAAGAAACACCATCACCATGCATAGATTCACACAAACAATGACAGATGACCCATGCCTTAATATGGGAGCCCCATACCCCTCCCCCCCATAGCCCCGGCCCTCTCTAGCTCCCAAGGAAAAGAAAATATGTATATTATTAATTAATTATAGTCAGCAATCTTTCTTTTAAGAGATTAGCACAGACATATTTTTTAAATGTTATGTGCTGCTTGATTTTACATATACATTCTGGGCGAGGTCAAAAATTTCCCTGGACCCCTTTTGCCGAAGGAGGGGAGGGTACTCCTTAATCCCCATACCCCGGTGTAGCCTCTGCTAGAAAATATCATATGGGCGCCATTTTGCCTTAAATTTCAATAGAAGTTAAATGTTAAGGACAGATGACCTTTAATTAAACAAGAACTAAAAATAGAAAATACAATTTTACAAAGTAAAAAAGGCTGAAATTTTACCTGATAAACCCCCTGAGGGCGTCATTACAAGAGCCCATGCCAGGAGGCTAAAAAAGGAGAGTGTTT
>JAGFPH010002926.1:73061-113107 GCA_018207615.1 Philaenus spumarius | reverse complement strand
CCTCCTGAGTACGTCATTACAAGAGCCCATGCCAGGAGGCTAAAAAATGAGAGTGTTGTTTACTCTAATTTATTTAATCTGCTTTAGAATCAGGCTATTTTTGAAAAGGCTATTGTACTATACTGTAACTATTTTTGCTTAAAGTGAAGGTTGTTGTGGTATCTTGTGAATATGTAAGACGTATACACAGTAGACAAATTCTCACCACAGGTTAGTTATATTTGGAATAACAAAATGTAGCGTACAACAGTTCAACTTTTATTAACTAAACTACACTAAACATTTTTGAAAATCTTGTTGTACTTACTATACTGTAACTATTTTAGCTAAAAGTGAAGGTTTCGTGGTATCTGATGAATATGTAAAACGTATTAACACTAGACAAATCCTCACCTACAGGTTAATTACAATTGATGCTGTGATATGCGTAAATAATTTAAATTTTATGATTTTACTCCACAAACTACAAAAAAACTTAAGAGGGCTCGACCCCTTCCTTGCCTATACTGATGGACGCCCATAATCATTAAAATCTAACTTTACAAACAGAACAGGTATGTATTTTTTTTTTCTTTCTGCAGCGTATTAAAAAAATGTAAATATTCCATGTTACAAAACATGTTCTGCCCTTCTTGATTGTTTCTTTGAACTCTCTGTTGAAGGTTACAAATGGGTTTGTGATGTAACTCCTTAAGGGTCGGCTCTAGTAAAACAGAAAGCAACCTGCGACTCCCTACAGCGGCGGTAGGTTACACGGACATTGCTCAGCCTAAATCCATTTAAAACCCGCAATTTTTCAAATAGCGTTTTAAAAAAAATACCAAAATCTTGGAGACGAAATTCTTCAGGCGATTGGCTTGGTAGTTTTTAGCTATAATTAATAGTGACAACATAAAAAAATATTAAAAATCAATGTTTTGAATTGTTAATAAATATTAAACAAAATATTTTTCTTAATTTTTAAAAAGCCATTTGCATGCATATTGACCATAGCTTTAAAATGACATATCGTTTATAATTTTCTAATCAAAAATAAAGGAAAAATTTGGATTTTAATTTAACATTGGTCTTATGGAGTGTCAGCCAACATGGCCGACAGCTAGAGCCGACCCTTAAATCCTTAAACACAAAGTTTCGATGGGATAGCTAATTTTGATTATTATTATTATTTTTTTTTTTTTATATTGTTATGAACCACTGAATGTCAATAGTGGCTAAAGTTGATTATATTTGACCTCCCTATTACATAAAATATTTTTGTCACTCACGCAAAAACTCTGGACCCAGTGTCTCCGCTACTCCGAGCCAAGTACAGTGCCTATGTCCGAGTATACAATACTGTAATATATTTACATTTGCTTCGCCGCGAGTCGTCGCGGAAGCTGGTGATCGAAGCGAGCAGGAGGTACTATAAAAAAATCTTTATTTGCTGTTATTACAATTATTTTGTAATACATTTTACTTGCTGACCCTTGCGTATATTTCGCAAGGTGGAGGAGTAGGCCTACGTACCTGATTTAATACGTTGATTTAATTAAGTAAATTACGTTTATTTATCTACGTTGCTTTAATTTGATTTGGGTGATAGATTATACTTGCTTGTAGAATGTAAAAAATCTAACAGCTGCCACGTTAGTTAAACAGATTGTTAATAGATGGCGCCTTTCATTAGGAACTATCTGAAGTATAATATAAAAGTTTTTTAACAATTTTTGTAAGGAAAACATGAATTTTAAGCTGTTTGTCTATGTTTTGGTAATAGCGGGGAACATAGCTTTAAAATGATGCTTGAATAATTGATTTTGATGAAGAATTTTGGGAAATTAATTAGCGACAAAAAAAAAACACCTTTGAAACAATATATATAAGGATAAGTATAATATTAAATTAACTTTTAAGGATATATTTTTTGTGCTTTATAGATTAGAAGATCTACTGTATAATATGATTTTAGAAAAAAACACACTCTTTTGCTTGAACTAAGAGGTTTTGTATTGCAGTTTACAAAAATGAAAATAATAAAAAATATATACAAAAAAAGAGTGAGATAGGCTACATATTTAATTGAAAACATTACATTGGTTATGGTAGTGCACTCTCTGGCAATAGTTTGACTCCTTCATTGAGAGAAGTATATTATACACATTGTCAATGGATTGTTCACAACTCTTTCCTTCATTATAAAATATCTGTAAAGTGGATGCGACTAGTTTCACACTATCGTAAAATCTTTATAGTTTCGATTAGATTGATATATTTTACGATCCTAATCATTTTTACTTCTTCTTCCCGTTTACGGATGCTTGTAATGTTACTGGATTTAAATATTTCATGTACATAGTTACAATGCTTGCTTTATATGAGTACTAAAAGTAAATACATGATTATATAGAAAACATTTATTTATGGGTAGTGAAATTTACGTTTTCTTAGAATTATTGACATTTATTGGAATATAACTACTTAATCTTCTAGTAATGTATGGTTTATAACTTTCATTTCTTCTACGACTTTGACATTTTTACACTACAGAGTTGTAGGATTTATTACAAAAGTAAGAAACAGCTATTTTAAAAATTGTCTCTTTTCAAAGAACAACTTCATTTGATCAAAATCAACATCGACAATGTGTTCAAAAAGGTAGAATTTTAAAAATAGAGTTAAATTTAAATTGAAATTGGTGATGAAATTATTACCTCTGTTATTTATGGGTTTCGTTGTATACAACTTGTCGATAAAATTGTGTTAACGAATCTACGATTAATTTGGCGTTTATGAAAGGATCTCAGGTTTCAAGTGTGTGTCGAACAAGATTAGTTTTGCGTAGGGCAAGGGACGTAATGTTTATCCAGGTTTCTAGTTAAGACAGAAGGATGCAAAAATTGCGCTTTCTAAAGAATGTACCAACAATTAATTGCATTCAATGTTAGAAAATCACAAGACTTATTGTTGTTTTCAATGAAACTAGGGAGCAAATGGCGTAGTAGTCAAACGAGATCGTTCAGTTTGATACAGTTGGAATCTGCCACAAATTTTGAGTAGGTTCGAGCCTAGGGGATTTTGTTTACTTGCGCTGTAGGCCTACTCTGCTCCGCAGCTGTATTATAGTTCATTTCACCTCAGCGTGAGGCAAATATAAATGACCGTAATAAAACCCTTACCCTCAGGCCTATTGTGCGACATCGGGGATGGGCACTTGTCGTCTGCCTTTGTATTAGAGTTATTGCTGTTTGTCCCAGTGCCATTATGCAAACTTTTTTAATTGAAAGAAAAACTTAAAACAAAATATATCATTCGCTGTGTTTTGATCGCGTGATTATTTTTATACCAAATATGAAGTAAATCGGTTGATTTTGGGGAAGGAAAAGTAAATAATTAAATCCTATGTGTTTTCAAATATTTTTTATCATTATGAATACGGAAATAAATTTACATTGAATAATGATGTTGAGTTTTATAAAAACCTGCGGAAGTGATTCAGGGGAGGGGTAAGATTAAATGCATAGTGTACGACTCTAAACTAATTTCTATAGAAGAATTTTTAAGGTTAATAATTATACAAATATTATAATCATACTGTTATCGGCAAAATACTGTGACTAAACAGTTTAGGTAAGTCCTCTAGTTTTTTTTTTTTATTCTAATTATATAAAGTGATAATACGACGAAATATTATAATTATACAAATATTATAATCTTACTGTTATCGGCAAAATACTGCGACTAAACAGTTTAGGTAAGTCCTCTAGATTTTTTTTAATTCTAATTATATAAAGTGATAATACGACGAAATGTTATAATTATATAAATATTATAATCAGACTGTTATCGGAATACATAAACGATAGTTAAAACCTCTCCACCCCCACACCCACCGCACAGTAGAACAGGTCACTGATCCCTAGCCGGCTGGCCCTCGCTCCGCCAAGCCTCTGGCTGTCAAATTACCCTCGTCAAAGTTTTTAGGCAACTGGCCCTCGGCCCTAGACCCCACTCAAAAGGTTCCGAGTAAAAAGTCTGTGTAATTCGGACGCTGAATTGAATTATTAAATGTTTGTTTTCTTTAAGTGGTACGTAATTCGAAAGCAAACCATTTTGAGGAAACTGCAACTTTCTTTACTAAGAAACGACGAGTTTAGGTACAGTACTTCAGAACCATTCATCTTCACCAACACATTATCAGCGTTAACGAAAAATAATTAAGGATTCGCTTACCCGGCAAAGCAGGGTGCGGTCAGCGGCAGGTGCTAAATTGTGGCGTCAAAGCGGAGCGGGTCGCTTCTCGCTTCCAAAAATGCTAACAAACAAAACGCAAACTCGAGGCGTGATTAATTAACAGAGTGTGTTTGGTAAGGAATCGTGAAAAACAAATCTGGAGTGTGGAATCGGGTTTGCATACATCGAGAAGACGGTTACACGCGATGGTCTGATATAGTGTTTAGGTGGAAAGACGAACTGTATAACGGAGACATTGGCTGCCAATTAGGATGAATTTCTTCAGTGCGATGACTATTCGGTTGCTGTATTATATTGTAACTAGCTGTTCTCATATAACTAGAACATTGCTAGAATATAGATTATGTTCTGAACTAGGGCACTGAACTTGACTGAACGGTGCTGGTTTCTTATGTCGAATAGAAAAAACAACTAAATACAACGTTTACGAAATAATAAAGAAGGTTCCAACGATATTCTGCCAGTAAGAAAAACGGTACGTCATTTTTTCTAATACCTAAAATACCTAACGATAAAATGTTTTTAAACAATTTAAAACAACAATAATATTTGGTTTTGCCTACAAGCGGAGGGAGGTTTTAAAGTCTAATCTAATAGGAACCGTTGCGTGCTTATCTAATAGGTTAGGTTAGGTTAGGTTTGGTTAGGATAGGTTAGGTTAGGTTAGGTTAGGTTAGGTTTGGTTAGGATAGGTTAGGTTAGGTTAGGTTAGGTTAGGTTAGGTTAGGTTAAATATTAGATAAGAATAACAGATAAATAAATACACGTATATACTGGCTGTTTCAACTTGGTTCATAAATTATCTGTATTATTTTGTATGTCTAAACAATGTATGAACAAAACGTTTCGGGCAATAGATTTTGGTAAATTTAGAAGATTTACTGTACAATAACAATGGATGGATTTTATACGATTCCCACTAAACAGTTATGCATTTTTTTACGTTCAATCCCTATTACTTTTCTAAACACTTATAATTTTGCACTGTCAAACTATATTGTATAACGTAACAATCATTTAAAATATAAATTTCCGATTCCATTTTGAAACGGTTAATGGTCGTAATTGCGTTTTTGATGAAACGCAGAAAATAATTTTGTTTTGTTTTAGAAAGTTATCAGAATTTTAAACAAATTTTGGTCCAGGCTTAAGTTAGGCGTTGTTGACAATTACCGAGAAAATTTGATTTTAGTCTGCTGTTCTACTACAGAGAAAAATTAAAAGTCGACTACTTGTTCTTTAAATATAATGAGTATTTTTTTAAAGTAAATTTAATGAGTTTTGAGATAGTTGATGTTAAATATTTAAAACTGCGATTTTTTTAAAGTAATACGAAGTTAGGTATTTGCTTTTGGTACACTTTTAGCACGTTACATACAAAATGTGTACACTAGCCCCTATAGGCTACCAATAATAAAAATGTTGTTATCACAAAATACAATATGGCGGATTGTCTGCGTACTCAGAATTTTAGGTGTTGTAGGATCTATTTATATGAACTTTTTGAAAGTGAAACTTCTTTAGGCTCGGTAGGGTAAATTGGCCTGAATCAGACGAGAAGTGAAATGCACTCAACACGCATGCGCAGTATGTATACTGTAAAAGTTTCATAACCTTTTACACCCTATTCGATCTTAGTGAATTTCTAAAGCAACCAGCAACGAGCGTCAGGGTTGAAAAAGGTACAGGTGAATGCATCAAGTCAAGGTTGATTTGGGTAAGGTATAGGTGAATGCATCAATAAGGTTCTGTTTGAAATTGGATAAGTGGATTCGGACTTTCGTTCGTAGTAATGTGGGCTCGTGTGTTAACAGTTTTTAGTGACCTGTTAAACCAGGATTTTTTATAATATTGTTTATGAAAGGTTTCGTTAATTTCAATATAAAATGTTGCTTAAAAATGTGATGCAGTTGCCATTTCATCAAACAAGTTACAATTTTTTTTAAAGAATCCTTTTTGCAGAGCAGTAACTTTGTAACTACTGAGACTACCGAGCTCTAATTTCAAATTATAGGAAATTTCATCTTCTTTGCAAAATGTTTGAGTAATTCTTTTTTCGTCATCGAACTCCTTCGGTGATTTTTAGGCGAACGATTGAAAAAAGTGCAAGACATGTTGCGGGTTTTTGGCTGTTCCTTAGATAGTAAAACATTTTCAGGGCTGCAAATCTGGGGATTCGTATGAAAAAAATACTTTGAAATGTTGTCAAACTTGTCAAATTTATTCTATTTGGGGTTAACCCTACTGTGCGGTTTGATTATTTGAATAAAACGTAACCTCAGAATATAATAAAAGCAGAATTATCATATTAGAAATTAGAAATTAGAAATTGTTTTGAATGAATTTTGGGCCTTAGGCCTAATTATTTGTTTAAGATATATGTTCAGAAAACTTTCATAAATTAAATTAATAAATATAGTTTTTACTTAATTTATTATTAGTTACTATAGGTTTAAATTTTAAAAATCTCTTAAACTAAAAAAAATATTAAATTTTTTCACTATTAAAAAATAACGTACTTGGTCTAAACCATACACCATCATCTCAGTCCAGTGATTTTGCCTTACTTTAAAGAGTAGAAAGGTAATGCGACAAGAATACGAGTAGTATTATCAGCATACAGATAGCTAATCTATACTTATAAAAGCCAAATACCGTTGACTCATTGACTCATCTCAGTTTCTCCAAAACCACGAGGCCTACAAACATGAAATTTGGCACTAATACTCTTTATAGGCTCTAGACGTGTACTAAGAAAGGGTTTCCGAAAATTCAAAATTTTAGGGGGGTTTTGGGGTTTTAAAGTTACTAAATCACGATTTCTCAAAACCTACCGAACGGATTGGAATGAAATTTGGTATGTAGCTTCCCCTAGGGCCATAGGTGCTCGCTAAGAGAGTTTTTCAAAAAATTCGAAATTTTAGGGGAGGTTTGGGGGGTCAAAATTATTACAAAAGACCATCGAACAAATTGGAATGAAATTTGGTGTGTAGCTTCCTCTTGGGCCCTAGGTACACGCTAAGAAAGGTTTTAAAAAATTTGAAATTGTAGGGGGGGTTTGGGGGTCAAAGTTACTAAAAAGAAACACCGAACGGGTTGGAATGAAATTTATTATGCAGCTTCCTCTAGGGCCATAGGTGCTCGCTAAGAAAGGGTTTAAAAAAAATCGAAATTTTAGGGGAGTTTTGGGGGTGGGTCATAGTTACTAAAAATCCCCATAAGAAATACATAGTGTAATATATTTATTGATATAATATATTTTTCTGTTAATATACATTTAACTTTGATTTGTCTATCCGCGCAAAGCCAGGTCGGGCCAGCTAGTGACAGATAAATATAAAAACAGCAATGGTCCCAAAACGAAGCCTTGAGGTACTCCAAAGTCAAGTATTGCTTCAGATTCAGAATCACCCTCAACATAATAACAATCTGCTTTCGATTTCTCAAGTAGGTGGTAGAATTAACAATATTAACAATATTAACTGATATTAGCCATAAGTTAACGCAGTCAAAAGCCTTGGATATTAAAATCGTTTGAGATAAAATTTGTATAAGTTTACATCCTTCCCAGTGAATTTATTCATACTTTATTAACATTCAAACAATATAGAAAACATTTCATTACGTCTATTCAAATAAATATTAACACTATAAATGGTTAACAATCAAGCCACTATGTATTGCCCCCTACTTTATGCTCACGTACATACTGCAGATTCTTCCACATTTGTCAGTCCAACTGCTTCTTGTATTTCATTAAATAGTTGTGTATATATTACACATACTTAGCATCAAGGCCAACTCAGATCTGCATCTCATTAGATGACACGGTTACATTTATATTTCCCTGTGTTATAAAACATCCTCAGTACGATATTTCTTACTGTCAGGTTGGTACAAGTGGATTATAGATGGCCTTAAAGTTCAGAATGGATTACATTTTACATTAAATACCTGATGAGTTAGTAGTGGTTAGGCAGTAAACATGGTGATTGTTGCGTTATATGCGCTTCAGAGTATTATACAATTTCTTCTCATCACTTCTCGTAGATGTAAACGATAATATTATGGAAAGCCATAATTATGTATTATATTAAACTAAAGATTTGGTGTTAGAAATTAAGCCTTACTTTTACTCTTAGCTATTAGTCTATATATTTGAACCTAGTTCACTATCTAGGTCACGGTAGAACACGCAGCTGAACCGCTGACGTGAGTGGGCAAATTTCCGATTTTAACCAGCCACTTTTTTGGTATTTTACGTTTTGATCGATTTTGGGGGATCCAGACGGTCTATTGTGTAAAAAATGTGCAAAATAATAACTTATATATATATATATATATATTTTAACTCCAAAAATGATTCATTTTAGTAAGAAAAATCTTAAAAAACGTGCTACCGGTTGTTGAGTTTTTTGGCTAACGAACTCATCCGAGCGACTTAGAAAATCCACATGTTTACCATATTTGGACCAAATCGGACGTGTATACAATTTTTATTGACACCCCGAAACGTGTTCTGGGAACCATGGTCGTTGATCATTAATCACTCTCAACCTTAGGTGTCACCATAAGCAATAACTAATTTTGTTTATGGAAAATCGCTAATAAGGGAGTGATGTTGGAGTTTATGTTCTTCACGTATATGGGGTTTTTATTACATTAAGGGGCTCCGGAACGCCCTATCTCGGCAATGTTAATAATACAGTACTATTTAAGGAACATTTTCTCAGAAACTATTGGATTAAAATTAGTAAAATTTTATCAGTGTGTTAGTAATACTTAGATACAAAATTTAACATGAGGCGTTTACAATGCAAGCATTTGATTACATTTTGTCTCTATTTTTATAAAATAATAGAACTTATACCAGTTTTTGCCATATTTCTCAGTCATAACTTAGAAATGATCACTTATATTAGAAAATGATCTCTTTAAAACCTGTGGTATACTCTATTAAACAACCTCTGAAAATTTCAGGTTATTATGTTAGATATATTTTGATAAAGTGTTCCTTTTGTGAATAAAATATATGATTTCCGGAAAACGTGTTTAAAGTTTTACTTACATATTTAATACACGCCAGCCCCATATGCAGGGTTGTCATCAGCTGAATATCATCAAATACTGTACAATCAGGTTAGGCACTACAGGAAAAGCTAAATATCCCTACCAAATTGAAAATTCCCACCATAGGCGCAATTTTTATTATTTTGAAATTGGATAAATCATATCAAATTGTTAAGAATATGATACAAAATTTGTCTTATTCTCATGTGACATACGCCACATTCTCTGTATTTTTAACCACTTAGAGTTGAGATATAATAATAAATTTAGGCTTGTTTTAAAGCTAAATAAAATTGCAATAATAAGCAATAAAAAACAAAACAATTTAAAAAATAAAATTGTAGGTGCTCCGGAGCCTCTTAAATATGGAAATAAACGTTATGAAATGTTTTCTATATTGTTTGAATGTTAATAAAGCATGCACAAATTCACTGGGAAGGGTGTAAACTTACAAATTTTATCTCAAACGATTTTAACATCCAAAGCTTTTGACTGCGTTGACTTATGGCTAATATCAGTCAATAATGTAAATTCTACCTACTACTTGAGAAATCGAAAGCGGATTGTTATGTTGAGAGTGATTATGAATCTGAAGAAATACTTGACTTTGGTGTACCTCAAGGCTTCGTTTTAGGACCCTTGCTGTTTTTATAAGTATCTGTGTTCAGCTATCTGTATGCTGATAATACCACTCGTATTCTTGTCGCATTACCTTTCTACTTTTTAAAGTATGGCAAAATCATTAGACTGAAATGATGGTGAATGGTTTAGAGCAAGTAAGGTATTTTTTAATAGTGAAACAATGTAATATTGTTTTTGTTGGAACCGCCGAAAAGCCAAAAATTTTTGCACTTTTTTTAGTCGTTCGCCCAAAAATCACTGAAGGAGTTCGCTGACAATAGAATTTACTCATACCTTTTTCAAAAACGTTGAAATTCAGTATAATTTGAGATTAGAGCTCGGTAGCCTCAATAGTTCCAGATATACAGCTCTGCAAAAACGAGGATTACAAACAAAACAAAAGCTTAGGGCCAATTGTTTGATGACATGACAACTCACATTTTTAAGTATCATTCTATATTAAAATTAACGAAATAATTTTAAACAACATAATAACATAATAAAAATCGCAGTATAATAAATGGTGATGACAAATTTCATTGCGTGTGTTATGGAGAAAATCGACTGTGCAGAAAGACAAAAAGTGATCATGTAGGCGTCCTGTTTTTAATTTCAAGGGATGGGCCCCAATTCATTTTCCAAAAAGGCGTCCACGCACTTCTTTATGAACCCTAAAAAAATACTTTAAGATGAAAATTAAATGTGTTTATTTTATTATAAATCTTACCATCATCTTGGAAGTTTTCTTTCAAATCAGCAGAGCTTTTACCGACCGCGACCGCTAGTTCTGTAACATAAACCTGAAACAAATAGGTTCATCCGTTGAAATCGTAAAAAAGGAAACTGTCGCAACACGAATGTCAAGTTTACATTCGCCAACCGTACCGAGTTACCTGAGCAAAACTCCATCGTCGTGGAAGCACCGCAATAAACTCCCGAGGTACAACACCCGCATACACGGACCCAATCCATAAAGAACATGCTCAAGGTAACCAGATTACAAGAGCACAAGACCTCCACGGGCTCCATTAAGAGCGGATACTTTATTGTCTCCGCGAAGATTAAACGTGTTAATAGGGGGAAAATTTTGATGCGTACACAGCGCGCTATGCGGGACATAAACATCCCGGTTCTGGGAAAGGCGAAACAGGAAGAAGTCGAGTGACGTTATGTGGGACGAAATCGAGAAACTTGAGTTTCAATTGGCGTTTAGGAATCTTAATTTAAGGTTTTAAAAATAATTATAAGCTTTAAATGGATCGAAACGATGCAGGCAGTGAAGGTGGAAAGGGGATTTAATTGCGGTAAATATAATCAGGCAGTTAAATAGCGTATAGATTGCCACGATATAGCGATTCAACAAGATCTGTTTTCTACCAATGTAATGCTTCGACATTACCAACTACTTTTTTAGTTTTGTGAAACGTTGCTTAATTTACGTGATGTCGTATATGTACGAAAAATCAATTAATTAAAAAAAAACATAAATCTAATATGGTGGTTGTTCTTTTTCTTGATGGGTATAGTGTATTTCTTTTTTTCTGCTTACCTTCTTGTCTTTTATGTTATGCCTGTTACGGTACGTTTACACTTGTACACATGTATGAGAACTTGTGTGACATACTTGTTGAATTAACAAATCTAGAAACATTTGCTCACTCAAAAACTCACACTTTTGTGTGAGCTTCAACATTTCCTCATACATTTTGAGTGAACAAAATTTTGTTTAAACATTGACTCGAGTGAAGTGATTATTGAAGTTTTTCCCAACCAGCTGATTTATAAGAATACTTTTAGTAGGTCAGGTTTCATTGTGTTGTACGCAAATACGTTAATATTTAATTTTAATCTTTTCAACTTAAAGTCACTATGTCTAATTGGAGTCGGGAAACAACACTGCAACTAATTGAGAAAAATAGGGCTGCTAATACATGGGATGTCAAATCCAATGTTAAAATCAACTTGTGTGCAAGTGTGATTCAACAAGTATAGTGACTTGTGTACTCAAACTTCACACTTGTTTCTCAAACAAGTATCTCACACAAGTTCTCATACATGTGTACAAGGGTAAACGTACCTTAATATAAATAAAGACAGAGTGAATGGAACAGTTCAGAAAAAATTCAACGCCAACTATCAACCCCGAGCTTTACCAAATGAAAAAAACGAATTAAAAATTTTTTTTTTAATATTTTCATATGAAAAGCAAAAAAAAAACTACAACATTAATTTAATTACACAAATCTTAAACGTTCGATTATGCCCTAGAACAAGAAGTCTTCCAGGCAACAAAGGCAACAAAGGCTACAGATCATTTACTTTCCAAAATATTTGACTTAAATAATTACCTAAATAGAGTTATATAATATTATAATTACCTGTAATATTTATCCGTCTCGTGACTTAATTAGTATCCAGATTAAAACGCGTTTCGAAGCTATAGTCCCATCATCAGTTAACTTCTTATTTACGACCTCCATCGGATTATATTTAGTTGTTCTAAGTTACTTGGAAACCACAAATATAGAATTTAAATTTTAGATTTGAACCGGAGAACTTAAGCTTTGGAGTCATTTAAGACAACCTCTCGGCGAAAAAGGTATTCGAGTAAAGTCTTGACCAGGCCAAATCAAATATACACTGAAAATATGCAAATAAAACAATATTTTACTAAAGGAATAGTAAATATTTAAATTAAAAAACTAAAAACGCGACTGAGTAAAAAGCTTACTAAACTAACCAAACCTTTATTTAAATACAAACATTACTTAGTGTTGTCCAATTTAATTAAAGTGATGACGAAAATTAACGAAGTCAAACGTCACTAACTTTTCCAAATGCCCAAGTGGCATGCTGATTAGCTGTACTTATGAGACCCTGTACAGTAGGCCCAACCCATGCGCTCGCTGGCTTTAGAACAAGCGGGTGGGCTGGGGGCGAGGCGGGGTACATTTATAAAAACACCCACCATGGAATGCGACCAAATTTGTTAACGTTTTTATTGTTCTAGGGTTTTCGCAAACAAATTTGTAAAATAGGAGTATATAACATTAATAAGTTAAAATATTTATTATTTGGCTGTAAACTAAAACAAGCTGCCACAAAATCAACATGCAGCCTTAATGCAAGTGCAACTCTCTTATTTTAACTTACATCCCAGTTTTATTACAAGTCAGGCATAAAAAAATCAAGATATTAGTGTAATATATGGTAAAAACTATTATTACAAGCTGAGTATGATATTTTTGCTAAATACATGTGAAAAAATACATCGACAATGTCCGTGACAGGGCAGCCCAACAAATGCAGCTGATCAGTTTGACGCAACATTTTGACGTGTATTCAAACCACGATTGTGACTGGCACAGTGGTCCTACAAAAAAGTTCTTTAAATCAAATTTTAGTTCATTGTATAATCTAAAACTTTTTAGTTGGTGAAATTTTCCTGACCAAGAAACAAAAAACTTCCCCGCAGATCATATTTTCATGTCGTATTCGGAAGATTAAAATTTACTTTGATATAATTTTTGTATTACAAATTAAATACTTGCTTTAAATTAAATGTGTTTATACCGTATGCACTGTTAGGGTCTACTTAAACGAAATACAAAAATTCAGATTTTTCTATCACTATTAAGTCAGTGTAATCGTGGTGTAAATAAAGCCGTGTACAGTATAGTTGGACGAGATACACTGGTAGAATGTCAGCAGGACGGCTAATAACCTGGTTGCAGCGCGCACAGCTAGTTTGGGCCTACTGTACAGATTCCTCACGCCGGCAATGCACCCCGAGAGGGGAAGTAAGGCCCAGTCCCCACGCTGTATTTGTTGTGTCCAACGTCACCAGTACAACCTCAATAAAAAAAAATAGACCTTTATTCTTCACTGTACACCCTAGTTTGTCTCTGTAATGTAACGGTAAATAAAAGCGATAAACACATTTTTCTTAGTGAACAGGACGTGTAAAAATTAGTTGTTTTATTTATAAATATATACAAGTGTCACAAAAAAAACCTTATAGTGCTATAATACTAGATCGGATTCTATGCATTATAATAAATCAAAATATTCAGAAACATTTTACGAATTCGGGTTAGTTTATTTTAGTTTTTTGTTAGTTTTTTATACTGGAAATATGTGAACCAAGGGTTGACAAATCTTTTGCGCATGTGTTAAAAATTATGAGGAGAATGCGTTCTTGGAATCGACAAATAAAGAGAGCAGGAAGGCAGGAAGTATTTCCTGAGATACCCTTCCCGTTACATCATCCTATTTACTTTTCCCACACAAATTTCGTATGTGTATTAACTAACTTTCACCAACCTGGCGACTAACAATACAATGTTAAAAGAATACAAAACCTAAAACTAACTTTAACCTAACTAAACTTTAAATAATACAGTATGATTAAAACAAGATAGTATTATGGTTTCATTGGATCTACGGAACAGCCAGGATCGCACCAAATCAATGTCAAACAAGAACATGTATTCATTACAGGAATTGCCTTCCTCCTGACTAAACAAAAGGTCATACAGAAAATTGTTTTAAATAAAAAAGTTAATTCCACTAATTATCAACAACTTTCTCGCAAAAAGTTTTCTTTTTGCCTAAAAATACAAAAATTTCTCGCTTTGAACATTTTTGTTGTCATCACTTTTATTTTATAAAAAAACTTAGTAAAATTTTGTATCACAGTTATAACATTTTATAATTTTGTATGAAACAAAACCTTACTTATTTATAGATATTTGACATAGTTTTCTCTAAAATGTGAAATACTTTTTTATAAAAAGGTTGTAAGCAAGTACCGGTACGTAAAGTTATAAGAATGTGAGCGCTGTCTATTTCCTCAGTTAAATGTTATTTGTGGACCTATTTTTTTGTGGAATTGGTTGTACCGCCAAGGCAGGTTTAAGGAGAAGTAGACTGTAGAAGGGATGACTCGCCCACTAGGCCAAGTTCACTCCTAGTTTGCTCGAACTGTACCTATTAACGTCCCTCTCGCGGTACAGAATCAAACATAACACCTATAAAACTTAAACTATACTAAGGATTTGAAATATAAGTCTTATATTTACAATGCACATACATTTCGTGAATACCACCCCATTACTTAAAATTTCGCCTATTATTTAGTTTTAGGGAGAGTGCAAATTGAATTTGAAGTAGAGTTGTGTCTAGGTAGGGTTAAAGTGAACAGTATAGACGTTTATTGCTAAGGTATTACTCAGTTCTCCTGAACAAATTGAGATGAGACTAAGTATACATGTTACCATAATATGTAAGTATTTTTTTATACTTAAAAATGTAATTAGAAACATATAAGGTTATAGCTGAACAGTGCAGAGTTTCAATACAGCAGCCACGAGCTGAGCAGTCATACGTTTGAATCCTGCTTATTCATTTCAATTCGAGTATTATTTTTCCTAGACCTTCGTTAAACTAATATAATAGTAATAATAACAGTGTTTTATTAGATAAAAATGTAAATATCCTTAATTTTTTCATTACACTGTTGGGTAATGGTCTTTAATGACCGACCGCAAAAAAAGAATTGCCTTCACTAAACTATGGGCATAGATTAAAAACATTAAGAAGACAATATTTTCCGTCTATTCTCTATATAAAAAAAAAAAAAAAAATAGAAAACACTGGTCTAAAAGTTTTTGATTTCGTTGTGCCAAACTGTACTTTTTTTGTAACAATTTTACTTCGCTACTGAAATTTCTCAAATTTTGTGACAGTTTGAACTGATGATGGCAATTGAACCAACGAAACTTTTATTAAATTCGTTTTAATAAAAAACATATCTAAACGTAAAATTGCATCCCTACTAATTTTATTCAGCATACACTCTCATGAAATAAAGCCAATAAAAACATTAAATTAATTGGACAACAGATTCATTTATATTCACCTCAAATCAGCTGTTTAGCTTAATTGGCTAGACGGAATTATTGTACAGGTTTACACCTGCAATTCCAAGTGTTAATTATTAATTCAACACCTTAATAATTTTATGTATTCACACAAAGCACTCGGAAAGCGATAAATTAAAAATCAATTCAACTCTATAAATTACAATCAAGAAACCACTCTGTCGGCATTTATTATTGACAAAAATAAATCCGCGAATACAGGAAGTCGTGTTTTTACAGCGATAAATATCAGCTGTTTGTGCACAACAATCCATCACGTTTCGGGAATGCGTAGGCACGGATTCACGAGCTCATACGACTCAATACGAGTCACTTTTTTAATAAATATTAAAGTGAAATGACGAAATAATCAACAAGCCAACAATTTCTTACATCACACAAATTTTCCTGTCAAAAGCCAACGTGACTAGGTTCGGTTATATGTTTAAATATTTTGAAATGTATTTCTAAGCATTACGTAAGTGTCTTGGGTAAACATCTTTTCATAGGAAGAAGATTGTATAAGATGGGAGTTTTTTTCTATTTAAAGGATATAATATTCCACTTGTTAATTTGCACAACAAATCGCGTAGTGCGGTATTCAGTAGATGTAGGTCTATGATTCAATAAGTAGGTTACATCGTGGGATGAGTCAGTTATGCGACAGCTTGATTGTAACTGCGCATGCGTGAGAAATATGCAGTCCAGTTTTCTTGCAACATTTTCGCGATCATTTGGTTTCGTCCGATTTAGGATGATAGTTTATCGGCTACTTGTTGAGGTAAATACAAGGTCAATTATGTTATGTAGTTAGAAAATATTGCCGTTGAAGAGAACCCAACGGTAAAAGTGCTTGACAAAGATTTTGTTAAATCTGTTGCGACACGTACCGTGCGTTCGAAACGGCGATATATGAGACGCAACAATGGTGTTTTATAAGTAGCGGCGATAATTTTAGACGCAACAATGGTGTTTTATAAGAAGCGGAGATAATGTGAGATGCAACAATGGCGTTTTATAAGAAGGGGCGATATTATCAATGGTGTTTTATAAGGAGCGGCACGAATATAAATAAACGGGAGTTGAGATATCGATAAGTGTTTTGACAGTTTTCTCCTAAAATTTCGCATTAAAATTATAAATGGAATGACCATCTTCTTATTAAAAATATAAAGATCTTTGTAAAAGGAAGATTCTAATGTATAGTTTACAAAAAAGAAAAATATATTTTTCTAAATATTTTTAGTTACAGTCCCCTTAAACATTGAAACTATGTTTAGATGTTAGCAAATTCAATGAGTATTTACATGGAATTTGTAAATATTTGTATATTTGTAAGTATTTGTTTATTTAAAGCAAGAAAATAAAGGGTATGAAAATATAAATTTTACAAGTAAAAAATAATAGAGCAATAAGAGAAAAAATTAATAACAGAAAACAGATGAAGGATTACTAGAAATATATTCAATACATCATATAATAATGACACTGTATATTAAGCCTTCAGAGAATTATGATGTACGTCAATGCATTTCTATTCTAACTGTGCCATTGATGAACTCTGTACGTCCATTGGTTTAAAAAATTGTTAAATATTGTAGTAAAATGTTGCAAAATAATCGTAAGTCAAGGAACAGATAACAAGTCATATTCTTTCTAAAAATAAAAATAAAAACACAGAACACAATTTTCAAAAACATACGTTTAATTGTCAAACGCGTTTCAACTTAGATATAATTTATCTCATGTGACACTGAAGATGACGACATTTTCGTTGAAACTCGTTTGACAATTAAACTTATGTATGTACGAATTGTGTCCTGTGTTTTTATTTTTATAAATAATATTTCCCCCGTGTCAAGCTTGATTATATTTTATTGTCATATTCTGTCATCTTTAAAGAAAATAAACCACTGTTTGATTTACTTCCGTCCTTTTACCGTAAAAGTCTGAGTGTGAGGTATCTGGAGTAAGTTTAAGGATAAAAAGAAAATAATGAAACCAGTAAAAAAATATTGGATTTGACTTCTGAAACTTTTCAGAAACAATAATATAATGGTACAGAAAGAGAGAGAAAGAATCAACCAAGTAAGATGTAAAAGATTTTTTTTAACTGTAATTTGCACTTCATAAACGCAGATGGCTCACTGCACCAAATTCAAGCTGCGCATACTCCAAACAACTGGCCGCAACAGAGCTGGGGAAAATTCAGAGCCTGTAGACTGTGCATGCTCTATGGATACTTTGGGTTCTACACTATGGAGCAAAAACGTTTCTTCAGTAATAGACAGGGGAGGTGATAGATCGCACCATGGTCGCAAAAGATATTAAGCGTATTGAAGGGGTCGTTGTTTTGTAGAAAGTAGTTAGCGTCTGGCTTCACTGTCGTATCAACCAAATTTACCTCTGCTGAGTCTGTTCTTCGATAATGTAATTATTTCTTATCTTCAACTGTAAATGAGATCAAAAAACCAGAAAAGTTCAAATTATAAAAAAAATATTTATTTAGCTTCGTCTGAGCGAGAATTTTCCAGGAGATGGTGAAATCGATAAATATTGAGATAACTTTGTGTACAATTCGTGATGTCATATTTGGTGTTCATTACCAAAGCAAGTAAAGCATCATCAGAAGTCTCAATGTCCCAAGATACATTACGACCATTAGCCATACATTATTCTTGTGGAAAAAGATTACGACTTAACTCTTTGTGTGGTTCTAGGTATATCATCAAAGGCGTGAAATAGCCTAGGCTAATTTGTTGTACAGCAGAAAATACATGTATTTATTTTTCTATATCAGATTTCTCGGTAACTTCATAGAGCCCAGTTTGAACTTTGTGAAAAGGTATATTTAAAATTATTATAAGTTACATGAAGCGGAGATTTAATATAATGTTCAGAATCTTATTCCAAATTAGTCTTGTAATGTTTCACGACTAAAAATAAATTCTTCAACATCATGGTATTTAACTATAATTTTACTTTTTTGTGTACTTACAGCTCTCAGTCCTTTATTTTTATTTTGTATTCCTTGTTGACGTACGTTTCGCCTTTTCTATTCAGGCATTATCAAACCTACACTTCACTAGTACTTTACATTTGTTAATGCGCGTCAAGTTTTTAAAATGAAACACTTATACAAAACATTCACAAACGACATGTAACACATAACACAATACAACACTCGATAGGGACATTTAAATTTTAACAACTTAAGTCAAGCGATAACGCAAAATAAAAAATATAAACACCATCATGACGCAAGCGGCATTTATAAAATAACATGTGATGATTGCTACATGCAATATATAGGCCAAACCGGAAGATCCTTCAAAACCAGATTTAAAGACCATATACCAAATAAGAATACCAGCAATAATAATAAACCTTTAAAATTTGCAGAACACTTAAATAGAAACAAACCACAGTTACACCAATATAGACAAAAACCTGCAAATATTACAGTACGATTTTTTTAACCGTGCCCTCGGCTCGGCTAGCGCACGGTGGGCTAGCGGTGTAGCAGGGAGGGATTGTAAAGGCAGTTCCACAAACTTCGAATAAACAAAACTGATTGAATAATTATTCGAATAAAATTATTGAAATAAAAACTACTTGAATGAGTCATAGACTACTTGTCTCTTGTTCGAGTATTCGAATAATAATACTGTGGTGTGGTTAAGGTAAATGCCAGATACCAAGTAGGCCTACTTCCCCCCAGGCAGGAAGTTTTCCCCGGAATCTAACTCCAGATATCCGTACCGAGCAAACCGTAAGTCAAACGAAAAAATGTTTCAAATAAAATATTTAATTTGGACCTTTATCTAAAACTTTCTCGCGAACACTTTGTCTCTGACCAACAAACAAAAAACTTTCCAGCGGTGTGAAAATGTCATGTCATTATTAAAGTACATTGTTGTAATATTGATTTTTAAAATATGAAATAGGTTTTGTAATGGATTTTCTTTTACATCATACAAATCGTATGGTTCTTATCTGCGTATCCGTGAAAGTTTCATAATTTTACATCGCTGCTAAGTGTATTAAAATGTCAGTGTTATTGAAGCTCGGTTTTCTCTGTTTCACGCCGCTCGGCTCAGTTTTCGTGGAGAAAACTAGAGTAGGCAAGAGCGATTTCTAACGTTATCATTCAGGTTAGTACAATTTGGCCGAGGGCACGGTTAAAAAAATCGTACTGTACATAAATGTTCGGAAGGCCCTATTATGAACGTTTTGGAGGAATTCCAAATTTATAAACACACTAAAATAGACCCAACAATATTATTAAATGAAAAAACCTTATTCCAATCAACAATATATTTGACAAAATCATTCAGATGGACCCCCTCCAACTTAAGCTAGGTAGCACACTGGACTGATAAGGAAAATCAGTAGCTTGCAAAAAACGATCGCGGCCACACGTACGTTCGGCTCGCGTAGTTATGAATAAAATTTAAATGTCCCTATTGAGTGTTGTATTGTGTTATGTGTTACATGTTGTTTGTGAATGTTTTGTATAAGTGCTTCATTTTAAAAACTTGACGCGCATTAACAAATGTAAAGTACTAGTTAAGTGTAGGTTTGATAATGCCTGAATAGAAAAGGCGAAACGTACGTCACCAGGGAATAAAAAAGAAAAATAAAGGACTGAGAGCTGTAAGTACACAAAAAAGTAAAATTATAGTTAAATCAACCAGTTCAGTAAGGCAATCAGAAATAATCATGGTATTTCTTGAAACTTAAAAACATTACAAAGTAGTTGACCCAAATGAGAGGACTGCTTTGAGAGCCTCCGGGAATTTTCGAGGTGAACCTTGAAGACCACGGGTATTTTAGGAAGGTATATCATACAATTACTATACAAATAAATTATTATTTGCTGGCGCATCAGTTGTTCACATGTGAGTTGGAGGAAGGGCGTTGACTTGAGAGGCATCATGGGTCTCCTGTAGAAAGATTTATTTTAACAAGTTAAACCTACCCATTAAGGAAAAACAGTGTTTGATTCATACATTGTTCTTATTTTCGATCATCTTTAGTAAAATGATCCGATCGGAGTCATTGTGTTATCCGAAAAAAAGATTATTTTAAATTTAATGAATATATTTACATTAAATATTGTACTAGGGGTTCCTAGTACAAAAATTTACATATTTCAAGTTTTATGCACATCGTAAACCCATTAAAGAACAAAGCTGTACATATTAAACACTTCTCATAGAAATAATGTAAACACTACTTTTTTTGACGTCACTCTTATTTTGCTCTTTAAAGTATATTTTTGTCGTATTTATAGTATGGTGTTCTATAACCTAAGAACTGACCTTCATGTCTACTGGATGAGTAGGTCACAAAACTGATCCTTGTTGAACGCCACATTTTATTTTCAAGCGTCCTTTGGTTTTGCCTGAACAAATGTTACCCATCCTATTGCTATAAAATGCCAAAGCCCTTAAAATATTGTGTACGTTTTTAAGTCTCTGAAATGTACAATAAATTTTTAAATAAATACTTGTTTATGATTAAGAAAATCCAAAGTTCCTCAACAATTCTCCTATTTCTTCGTAAAAGACGTAATTTAATGACATACACAAACCAAGACTAGCACAATTTGTGTAGGAACAGTTCGTAGTACTTTCCTTATGAAATCGCAGACATCTCATCACTCCAAGTTCACTAATCTTGCCAATACCCAATGTGTGCGGGATTCTTTGGAAAACGTCCAGAACAACCTTCCTTTGATGGGTCTAATCATCTACGATGACAGCTTGACGGAGGCCGACACAACTTTATTGGCAACTACGATCACAAAATGCATTGCTTTTATTGCTTTTCAAATAAGTCTAGGAATAATCTTTAAAAAAAACCTCAACAAAGCAGACAATAACTATAGATCACGGAAACGAGATTAGATTTGCTTTGCATTACTTTATTTAGTAGTAACCGTTGTTATTTAAGAGGTAACTTTTTTTAAAACCAACCCCTACATAAAGCGGAATACCCTACCGTATATCATCGCAAAACCTAACCCAGATGTTGTAAACATAACCTTAACTCTAGAGGCTCGCTGACAACGAGCCCGGGTCCTCAGATGACCACAAACATTATAGTTTAATTTAAAGTGCTTTAGGATCGGCAGAGTGCGTTGGTGTGGGGGGGGGGGCATCGACGCATTGTTGCCATGTTGATAGTTACTCATCAAGCAATTCACCTGTTTGCAATTACTTTCAAATGACGAGCAATTTAACAGAAATCTGGTAACAAGGGGTGCATCGGTTGCTATGGCAACTGCTCTTTCCTGAATGGCCTAGCGCGCTTCGAACCTCTACTCCCCACTACGGTCGCAGCACTTTTGGTCAGTTTTGTTTTGTTTTTTGCTTTGTTTTATTTTATTTTTTGTTGTCTGTCTTTTTTGCATTGTTTTATTTTGTTTTGGTCTGTTTTGTTTTATTTTTTTTGTTTAGTTATTTTTGTTTGTTTTTTTTATTTGTTTTATTTTATTTTGGTCTGATATGTTTTTTTTTTGGCTTTGTTTTATTTTGTTTTGTTTTGTTAGTAATGTATTTGTACTTTACTCAGAATTTCGGGGGCCTCAAAACTGATCTATGGGAATTTTGTGACATTTAGTGTACAAGATTTCCTACAGAAATGTTGCTCAAAATGTCATTCTTCCAATATTTCGGGAACTACTGCAGTTCACGTTTTGTGTAAAACACGTCATATTAGATGAACTTATGTCACCGTAACTCTCAACATCCTACTCCGATCCAAGAGCCTCCTTCCTAATCAATAGTATTTTCGAATTTCTGCTTGATACTCAATAGGTTATACATTTTATAGAACCAAAAATTTAAAACAAGCCCTATCGTTTACACCAAAACATTCTTTCTGAACAGTGTTTTTCCTTCTTTTCTGTTTCCTTTTCTCTCTTTACATTCCTAAGCTGTTTTGTTGGGACCTGGAACTATTATTATTATTATTATTTATTTTTATGAAAAAAAATATAATTTCTTAATATAATATCAGTGTGTACAATAAAATGTTTACATTTGCTTCCCAGCGAGACGCTGCAGGCCTTGGTGAGCGAAGCATGTAGGAGCCTCTAGTTTCTCATAAACATATCTAGAACTCCTAACTCACACTCTCCAAATTATTTTTACAAACATGTTTACCCACTCCTAGTAGATTTCCTCTTATACTTACTATTGATGCAGTATTACCAGGATCTAAAGAGGAAACAGGCAATCTAGTGAAACTGTCAAACTCTATGGTAATCAGGTTTAACAACTGTACAAAAAACAAAAAATGACGCAACGTTTTAAAACATTTCTGCATCGTTTTAATCAAATAAATAAGATGTTTATTTTGTGGAATGTGATCTATGGTTTTCAATTGATCCGTTAGTAGGCCCAACCTAATATTTTCACTGTTGAAAATGTAACTATTACCAATTACATTACAATATTATAAATTGTCCCACGTTTATTTCCGAGGCAGAAAGAAACAAATAGGAAATGCACGTATAAACAGGAACAAGTGACAACCTAAAACATAGTCCAAGATAAAAGATCAATATTTACCCGACAGATGGTAGGAATGACGGAGTAAATACATGATGTGCGAGTACGGAGCATCTCTAGTGATTAATCATAGAACGAGAAGTGTTGTAGATGGAGCACTGTGATAAGTAACAGCTACTTGGCAGCTCATAGAGTGAATAATGTTTGCTACAACTCTATCACCACTATTGATTACTGGCTCGCAGATCGTAGATCGATACATGCCCATCTCGGGAATCAGTGTAGAAGGAAAATTATGCAAGTTTGAACTAGTTGATTGACTTGTCTTGGTATTTTCCCAACCATGTCTGGGTTAATCATCAGTTATTTCAACGTTGGAAAATTAAAGAATTAATTATTGCTAATTATGTTGCAATAATTAAATCGTCAGCACTGAAACTTCACTATTTCGTACACGAAAATTATAGGAATCTATTCTGCAAACCCCAGTCTGATTTTGGAGTGATTTTTTAAAAAGAAACTGTAAACAAAGGGCATTTGCATAAATGTACATAATAATAAGGAGACGTTTTTGGTAAAATTATAATATAGTTGTTTCATTTTGTAGTTTTTATTATTCTAACTTTCTTTCTGATGATTTTGACATATACAATATATAGTTTACCTTATACAGTAGTCGGAGCAATTCTTAATATTTATGTACTGAGTTCCCGTTCGGAAGCACAGTAACTATGCCGTGGCCATGCAAATATTGATTTCATGAAACATTTGACGAGGAGTTATCCGATAAAACTTTGTATTTTTGTGTCGTGTTATCGTGTGTGTTCAGTGTTATTGTGTATTGTTTTATTTAAGTGTTGAGTCCTACACCTGACGAAGCCGGCTGTGAACGGCGAAACAGCGCTGTAGTGTAGGTACAAAAATATTAAGAATTGCTCCGACTACTGTATAAGGTAAACTATATATTGTATATATATCAGCAATTCGTAAAAGTGAATAAACTTTACAAACCTTCTGGGTATTATAAAGAACATAATTTGATTTTGACATGTAACAAATTTATATTTTCCACATATCTAAATTAAAAGAAAGTGTGATATTTAAAATTCGTTTTTTGTTTAACATTTCATCATCAGCACTAACTTTTCTCCCAAACGATGACTACCATGGTGCAGATATTAAAAGTCCTTAATTTCAGATGAAAATGAAGAAGGCCACTATGTTAGAAATAAAATCTATTTTGCAGGACCTAATAAAATAGAAATTGCTAAACAAAATGCATGCAAGAACGAACCCAAAACCCAAACGAGTCCTGTAACAACCGTATCTGGACCAGAATCCGTAAACACAACTTTGTTGGGATAGAACCATTGATAAGTTGAACAAATTGGGACCAGTGACTAAAGAATAGAACCATTGGGAATGTTGGATGATATTATTACATTTAATCCGCTAGAAAAATAAAAATTACGATTTTCGTAAAGTTTTCTGTACATCAGATTTGTTTGCTTAAGGATATTGTTTTAGGTGTATACGTCAAGAAACCCGTAACCCGCAGATTTGGAAGGTGCATATATTTAACATACATTTAAATGCACTTTATGCAAAAAAGTGAATGTTTCGATATTTTACGTTTTTTTTTCAAAGATTTAAAAATAAATATATTCGTTTAAAATAAATAATAATTGGTTGAAAATGTTTTGTTTTATTATTATATAAGTCTCACGTAACAGTAATTTAGAACACTTTATATAAAATTGTAAGCCCATAGTTGCATCTAAAAGTGCATAATGTATATGCATAGAAAAGAAGATTTTAAGAAACTCTTTTAATATTGATATTTTAGAAAAAATAAATAAACTCGGTTGTTTTCATGGTCGCTGGTCCGTTGATACAATTGGAAAATTCAAAATATTTGACTGAAAACGACGCTAATTTTAAATATCAACGTGCTAATTTTTATGTTTTTTTGTTTTACTTTAAACGTAAACAACGCCAATCAAGATGAGTTTTATAAATAATTTTTGGAAAGTTACAGTTTTCACTGTTTACGTAATTTACCACCCCAGCCACTAGTCTCCCATTTCAAGGCATGTAAATGCAATTAAGAACTTTACCATAGGACTAAACATTTTTAAAATTATAATAACTTTTTAATTGGTGGTTTTAATATCGGTGATTATGAATCCGTTGAGAAAATTGGACAATTCAAAATGGATGACTGAAATCGTGCGAATTAAAAAAATGTAAATAGGATTTTGTACTTATTTTTTATTTTTTACAGTTTCAAAGAAAAAAACGTGTGTTAAAAAAATTAAATACATGCCTTATTTTGTATAAGTGTAGGCCTATTGAAGAACTTGAGAGCGTAGATGGGGTACGAGCGGTAAAGCCATGAGTCCAATGATTACATAGTATAAAACCTAGATAGGCTATGGGGGATGAACGTTGAAGCCGACTTTTTAGCGAGTATTTTCACCAAGATGGCGGCGCCAAGCATGAGTCATCCTACTTCCGAGCGCTTTTGACGATTTCTCGCCTCAAATCGTATGTATTTAATTTGTGTTTTTGGAAAGTAATGTAATGCATTAAAATTTTGTCCATGCAAATGCTGCTTTTTACGTTTTTGGCCCCCACCAAGATGGCGGAGTTGGCTTCAGCTGCTGTATTGCGTATTAGTGCCCATGGCCTATCTAGGTTTTATACTTTGTAATCATTGCATAAGTCACATTGGGTTTTGGTGACTAAAGTAGATTCTGGAAGTAAAGGCATGAGCTTTAAAACCTTTATTTCAGATTTCCCTAAAAATGCTGAGTTGGTTAAAAGTGGTCCCAAAACGCGCGGGACATCGGTCGGAGTCTGATAGAGTAGAGTTTGTGGACTCGTACAGAAATATTTATCACAGCCTAAAAAACATATAGTCATCTCTATCTTTAAAATAACGTAGTCCTATAAGGTTGTTTGAATACGATAAAACTATTGATACTCTATTGGCAAATTTAGGAAACACAATATTGCTTCCATAATTTTAAAAAATTAACGTAAGTGATTTTGTCTTCCTGCTAAAAACAATTCTCAGGAGTCTAACTCTAGGCACATTGTTAAATGAGAATGAATGTATTTCACAAGCACCAACCTTAACCATTTAATTCCCCACTATGTGTGAGCCTCTACATAAACCTTAGCAAATCTAACTCTCAGAGGAAGATTATTTCACTCTGCCAAAATTATTTTCTGAACTCCAACAAACTGTGTGAAACTACAGTCATTGTTTGGAATTGGTAGTTTCGTTCCGGGAATAAATTTAATTCAACCAAATTTTGACTAATTTATTTAGTGAAGAAAATTATAGGGGAGGAGTCGGCCGAAAGAAGATTATACTGGAAAAATAACAAAAAGTATTTTTGCCGAGTCACCGCGGCCCCTCGTTAGTGGGGATGACGGGGCTGTCTGAAGCCGCCGCTGCGCTAGACCCTCGACCACAGCTTAACATTCTTAATAGAAAATTATATAGTTTTAGTTTTTGTCAGCTTTACATACTGTCAACAGCGTAAGTGTTTATACAGCGTGAGGTTGGAGGAACGACATTTAAAATGTAAATGTGACCTCTTGGAGCTAGGAAAGAAAGGATGAAACGAATAAATTATTTTATCATTAAAGCAAGTACGTACAATTAAGGCTCCTTAGGGTAACGGAACCTTTATAGTCTGATCATGTCTGCCAATGGATGTGTCACAACCTTTTGTAGTTTCTGTTTTTTCGAATCTTTGCTTTATGTCAGTTAGTAAATTGATAGCCAGTATCCAGGTTTGAACTGAAAAATATTGGGTTAACGCCTTTAGCCTATCGGCCATCTCGCTTTCCCTCTACATTTGTGATAAGAAGGAGAAATGTGACCTAGCACGTCAAGGGTTCCGTATCGCCAATATTGCCAAAATTTTAACCAGAGTGATATTAATAAGAACGAGTCAACACGTCATATAACAGATTGTAACGTCATTGTACCAGTAATAGTTAAGCAGCACTTCAAGTACTCGACTAAAAATTCCATCCGAACTTATGAGGCATGGTGGAATTGAGATGGGTCATTGTCATTAGAGATAATGAGATGGCAGACACCCTCAAAACAAAAGAGCATCAATACCCTTCATGGCACCGGAATGTGCTGCATTGGGAAGAACAACGCCTGAGAAGGTGAACAAAACCTGAGCTCGCACAAAGCAAACATGTAATCATGGTAAAACAACATCAACTCAGGCTGGCCACATAACTATTTTCAGTATAAGTTTTGGACGAAACGACAAACTGACGACTTCTTTGTGAACAGTTGCAAGAGTCTGTAAGAATTTTATTTTTATTACAGTATGTACATACGTAGAATGCTCTCCGGAATGCAGCAACCATGGGACGAAGAGTGTACTAACTTAGTGGGAAAAATCTAGGACCTCATAAGGGGTGCATGATTCTAACCAACCAAGGACGGGATCAAAGAGCGCATAACAAATTTTAACGTGCAAGGTGCCTCCATTTAATGAATCCATCCCGAAAAATATAAACCATTGAACCAATAACAATAAACATGAAAGTAATGTTGTATACACTGGTGGTGGGGACCAGTTAAAGGAAGCGCACGTTCCCTAACATCTCCAGTCTCCTTCTGATTCTTACCGTCTTCTCTTGTCTTCTCCTCCCGCTCCCGCCTCCTTCGTATCCTTCTGTCTTAAACAGTCTTCTCCTCCTGTCTTCTTTTCGCTCCTTCTCTCCTCTTTCTCTCCTCCTTTAATTGCCTCTTGCCGGTAATTGTTTACTATTACTTTGTCAGAAGCAAATCTTTCCATGTTGAGATATGTTATATATTTATGTATTCTAACAACTAATTAACATAAATCAAGGCCTGAAAAAAGAAATACGAATTTAGTAACTTACTTTAAAAGTCATCATGTGATGAAGAACTAGTGTCGCTTGTTGACGGTTCATCACACGATACTTGAGATTTATTTTCGTAGTTGTATTCTAACAATGAATTAACATGATTCAAGGCCCGGAAATTAATTATTAATAACGATGGAAACTTACATTAAAAGTCATCTGGATTAGTTTCTGCGTCAGAGTACTGGTGGTGGAAACAAACTGTGACTAAAGACTATAAGTTCAGGATATTTTTGGCTAAGAACTTATAGTCTATATAGGCTACATAGACTATTTTTTCAGGCTAAGAACTTCAGGCTATTTTTTGTTTTTTTTAATGCTTGTGTTTATGTTATTCATAGATAATAAAACATTGTAAATATAATATATAAGTTAGAATATTAATTATTGTCTATGTATAACAGAAACGCAACCATAAATAAAAATAGCTTGAAGTTCTAACTTATAGTTTTTAACCACAGTATGTTTCCAATTTGTAAACATATGTAAGTTAGTATATTACTCAAAGCTTACATTACTTCCGTTTACAATAAACTGCGTTTAGCTAACGCACGAAAATGGATTTGAACTACTACACGACGCCATAACAACTGATTACAACCGCCCGCCTCTGACCTGCACTTTTAACATACCTGCTCGTTGATCTAACTTAACTTCCCTTATCTTGTTTACCTTACCGGCTCTTTAAACATTTTTATTTGTCGATTGCAGTCCATTAGCGATAATGGAGAATTGATCAAAATAAAGTTTCTTACCTTTGTTTCTGTCAAGTGACCTCTTTTTTTGGGTATATTTGGAGTTGCCGTCTGGTAGCCAGATGGTGTTCACCAAACACGTACAGTCTTTAAATGCGATATGTTGTGTTTTGCGTATTGAATTTAATGTTTCTCGACCTCGATCGAGTAATATATAATTGTGTCTAAAAATGGGGTAAAAGTCCCGAAACTCGTCACATACCAAAAAAGAGGTTACTTAACGAAAACAAAGGTAGAAACTTTATTCTAAGTTTACAAGTTTAAGTTTTTGTAATTAGTAAGTTGATTTAGTATGTCATACGTATTATTATTTTTTTTTTTTTTTTAATATTTTAAATATTACCGTTTGTAAATATTGTTTAATATTTTTTTAAAGAGAAGAAGGAATTTACAACTCTCGCCCTAAATAAAATTCATTCATTCATTAATCTCTCTTTCTTTTTATCCTCGTCTCTGTCTCTCCCCAACACACGCACACACACCCTTGCGCACACGCAAACAAACATACACACAGTCAAAGAACTCATTTTGTAAAAACGGTGCTTTTATGTGAAGGGGCAGGGGAAATAAGGGAACAAGTCAATTTGTTCACAAATGATATTTTTGTGGATTGTTGCAGACCTGTACGAGTACTTCACAATGATATACATTTTCGAGGAAAAAAGGTCTGGTCATCATAAAATATTGGAATAAAAATACTGTCAAAAAGGGAAGAACACAACCTTAAAACAGCTGTCCGGAAAAGTTTTGTAAAATCAAATTATTGGCCCCCTTTTCCCCCTAGCCCTTCATATTTCTCTTCAAGGAGTGACTAGTCTATCAGTAGACAATTTTTGTGTTTATACAAAATACGATCAAAATCGTCTTCCACAGGGTTCAAAAAGTCTGCCAATTTTACTCAACACTATGTTAGCAATAATGAAAATTCTGCCTAAATTTTAAAACTTATGAACAAAGTGTAGTATTTTGAATAAAAATTTATGATTTTGACTTGTAACGGAATCATAACCTTGATCGGTTTCATTCTGATTGGTTTCGCTGAAATTCAATAATGCGCAATGCATTAGCGCGTGAGTCCAGTTTACTACCGTTGGGACCTTCAACACAGTTGCGCATGTTCGACTTCTGTGCACATCGCTACTCCCTCGCCTTTATTATTACTCTAATTAGAATAACGCAAAGTCATTAAACGTCTATTGAACTAACCCGGACAATGCGTTTACCATACTTTCAATTAAACGACAAACCCGGATTAGCATATGACTTAGTTTGAACAGTAGAATATTGTTCTCAATTGTGTAACTCGATATGCAATTGTTTGTTTAATGAAGCTACATCGCTAACTATGTGTAGCCTATTACGAAACGCACTAATGACTATGCATTGCATAAGTCATACAGCTTCGTTGTCAATACATATTCCTCGACATCTGAACTGTAGTAGTCTTCTTCAGGACACTTTCACACAAGGATTAGGGTCAGCTCGTGTTCTAATTAGCCACAGACACTGACAATGCTGAGATATTACAAGAAACTCACAGATGTCCTTATACAGTCAGTCCTGTCTTTAATGGTGTAAACATTGTCTGTAGATTAATGAGTATTTTGTTACTAAGTGTTCTTTGTTTTATAAATTAGTTGGCAAGTGTAAGAATTAAATATCTGATCATACTTATATCTTGAGCTCTGAGTTAGAGCGATAATAAATTGTAAGCTTTACAGGCCAAATTAGGAATGTTTCACAGTTATCACTTTAAAAAGTTTTAATTGACATTAAGATTGGACGCTCAACTCGAAAGCAATGTTTGAACTGGAACTTTTATTTTAATCTCAACTCATATTTTCTTCGTATACTCTTCAACCTCCACAACATCTCGCCTCTCATATCTACTACCTCTCTCTTTTTCCCGATCCAATCTATATTTTTATGCCTCCAACTAACTCTTCTTACCCTAGTTACTCACCTTCATCCCAACACTATCTCTCCTCTCTCCCAAATCATATTAATCCACCCTCCAACATACCTCCCTCCCCACCATTATCTCACCTTTTTCTAAATCCTATTTCACCCCTCTCAATAATCACATCATCCTCTCCCCCGCACTTGACTTTTCTCCCACTAATTTCACTGCTTTGGTATTTACTATCTCCCTACTATCCCATACTATTATCATAGAATATGATTTAGCCATTTGTTACCATTAAAGGAAACTGTCATGGTTTTAATTGTATGTAAATCCGTTAATTATATGTATAATATTATAACGTAAGAGATAGTAATAATGGTTTTATTTTAAAATATAATTTAGCCGTGGGAATACTGTGATGATTGTCATGTATCTGGAAACACTGTCAGTTAGCTTTCGTGATTCGCATTCTTGTGAGAATCAGTTTCTGGGGTTGGCTATTAGGTATTATTATAGAATATGATTTAACAGTGTTCAACTCTCCAAAAGTACCCAATCGATAGCAAGAAGAGTGTAACTATATGTCTATTGTATAAAATAGAATATTTAACAATTAGCCGTGTAAACACCGTCTGTCACAATTGTGGTGTATCTATCTGGCAACCTGGTGGGTAGTAAAATTTCGTGATTATTGTTGATAGATCTGGCAACACCGTCAGCTAGTTTTCATGATTATTATTGTTATAGAAGACAAGCGAGTTTGTAAATAAAAAGTTTAAATCTCATTTTATGTTTCTTATCATTCAAAGCTAGCAATTAGTATTTTCCTCTTTCCTCAATCTTATCTATCCTCCGTTACATCTCCCCACCCCTACTACCGTTTACCATTCTTTCTCCCCTACATATCTCTCCTTTCTACTTCTAGTATTTCTCGTCCTCCCTAAGCTATATCCCCTTCCTACCCTCCTCTCCCCAATTAATATCTGTTGTACTACCCCTTCCTACTTCTCGTCTTTCTCTAACCACTATCTGTCCCCACCCATCCTGCTTCCTCTCTCCCCCAATCCTATATACCCTTACTATCTCACCTTGCCAAACCTTTCTATACTTTCTACTATCCCGTCTACTTTAAAACTATCTTCCCCTTGTTTTCTTACTACCTTTGCCTTCCTAACCTACTATCTACCCCTCTTCTTCTCTCCTACCACTACTTCGCTTTATCTGTCCTCTCCACTAATACCTTACATTTCTATCCTGAATTACTCGTTCTGTCACTTTACCCCATCCTTTCTTTCCTACGATACATACCTATCTTCTTTCATACTTAACTTACTCTTTATAGTTCTGTTCCTTTCTCTCTTCATCCTTTTACATAGCTGTTTCTCTCTCCACCATTGTAATCTCTCTTTCACCTTTAATCATACTACATTAAGGGTCTGCAGTAGTGGCGGCCATCTTAGATTTTGATCCCATAAGAGCAATGTTGAATTTCAAACCATTTATTTCGTTTATTTTGTATCATAAAATTGTTTGCAAGGTCTCATTTTAAGCACAGTCACAATACGCATCCGTTTTGCATTTTAAGTTTTTTTAAAATGCTTTTGATTTGTTATGTAATTGACATTTTGTAAGTACAAAGTTTGAATTTTTTTCCTGACACAATAGAAATTAATAATGAAACATAATTTGCAAGCCGGATCCGAAATTTTATAAAGAATATTCAGTTTTTTTTTCAACACTCAATTACAAAAGATAGGCTTATAAAATGGTTTGAAATGAGGCAATGTCAAAGCGTTCAGGTGCAAGAATTGTACTGTTTAGATAGGGATATAGTGAGAAGCGCTTGCCTTTCCGGTTGCTTTCTCGTTTACTGGAGCAGACCCTTAATCCTTATTCCTCTAAACACTCTCTTTGTCTTTACAGTTTCTTTTATTTTACTCCCCCCTTCCCCCCAATATTTCACTTTCGATTTATCTAAAGAAAAAGGTTTGAGTTTATTATATTAGTACATAAAAGTGTTTTGTCTTAAGTTTTTAGGCTTTATTCGTATGGCCATGCGAATCTTCTTACATGAGATTCAGTATACATAGCAACCGATAATATTACTTCATGTGTGTTTCTGTTTAGTTGATGTTTTTAAACTTAATAAGTTAGAGTAATTTACTACGTAGATCTACTTATTTTATTATTTACTAGTGGACCCAGCAATGCTTCGCTATTGCTTGATTTAATTTAAAGGGTAGTTATTCCATTTCATTACATTGACTTAAGTAATCGAATTGCAAAATGGTTTTTATGCCATTCTGTAGTAAGAATTATACTACACAAATTTAGATTTATAGTTTGTAAACCTTCATAGATAATACAGTAGACCTTTTGTTTGCGTTCACCTAATCTAAAAAAACTGATAGTTTTTAATAATTGTAAAAAACCTGGTTCTAAATTAGCCCAATAGGTTGCAAATAAACGTGTTTTGGTTCACTGTAGGCCTAACCTAAAATATGTTCAGTTTTTGATTCAAATCAGTTGTTTTATATATAATATGTAACAACCAATATTCCAATTGAATTAAAACATAGTAAGCATTTTTAGTTGATTTTTGTTTTTGTATGCTTTATGTTGGTCAATCTAACTAAAAAATCTGTTGGTTTTGAATAATAATAAACTGATTATAAATGCTTAGTAAAGTTGCTATGGTAATGAATTTAAACAAACATGACGTGTTGCTAAGCTTTTTATACGAACAGCTGTTTTGTGCGCTATGGTCTTGTGTCCATACAAAAGAGGATGTTTAGTTTTTCCAAATTTGAAACTTTTCAAATTTTTTTTATATAAAAACCTAGTTCGGACTATTACGAACATTTTGGTCCAAATTGGTCCAGCCGTTCTCAAGTGATGCGCTTACAAAGGAACAGCAATTCATTTTTATTATATAGATTACTTCATATTTTTTTATCAGGATAACGAAATCCTTATAGTTTTGCCATGTCTTTCTATCTATGTATCACAAGTTTTTCAATAACATTTCACGTTTTGGAATTTTTAGTAAACTAAAACGCACAACTGAAGAGGAACTGATTAATCTCATTTTACACGGTCAACTGCAATGAAAAATCACTTCGCATACTGAATGGAAATTAGTTTGTTGCAGCGAATCTACCAAAAAGTACTATTCAACCTATTTGTTTGACATGAAATTTGGACTTTCAAAAGTAGTAAAATTAAGTCAATTTTCTATAACTTTCCAGCCAATTCATTAAAAAGCCTATACGAATTCATTATCCACATATTACATTATTTGAACTGGTAAGAAAAATTATGCGAAAACTGAAGACTCATTGACTATAAATTGCATGTACGGCCTCACGTTTGGAAAAATACTTAATTTTCAAATATTTTATGGGAAATTTAGGCCTAGTTATAAATGTTTTCAAAATTGCTATTTGTTTATTTAAAATGTATATAGGTCGGCTCATTTAAGATTTCCGTGTTTTGGCAGTATTTGATGTTTATTTTAACTATCTAAAACCTCTCATGAAGGCTATTTATCTTGCTTTTCTATTAACAACTGATTTCATACTTTGAATAATATGTAGTTCCAACTTTTAGGTTATAGATTTGTTTAGAAGCAGACTAGTCCTAAGGCAGGCTAATTCTTTTAAATCTCTTGTTGTAGTTTACTAATTTAATTTAAATATTTCATATAATTTACAATTTTAGCTTTGAGTTTATATTTAATCCTACGCCTTTATTTAAAAAAAGTGTGTTTAACTAGCAATGGGGTTGGCGTGCGTAGCACAAAAAGGTCTCACCTAGTACAATTTATTTTATATTTATACATGTCATTTATGAGGCCAAGAGAAAGAGGTGACATGATAATCCCTTTAAGACTATATTCTAATCTACTCTATATTCGACTGGAAGTTCTAATTTGCATGTTTTTATGTATTGTACGTGTGTGAAAACGCTGCAGAAGCAAGCTCTGTTGGTTAAATGAAAGCTTATGATTGCGTCAAATTGTGACAATCTCTCTCAGGGAAAGTCTTATACCAACGGTTTGTTGACAATAACCTAGGTTCATGGGAAGTATCCCACCGGTCACCTTTTCTGCTTAATGTCCCCAGTGTTACTTTTGCTTCCTGGAATACGCATTTACAGTTAAATGCACGCGGTGTATATCTGCATACACGCTACGGTTAAATTACGTTATTTGAAAAAATATACATTTACCTCATTTTATTTGCAGGAACAATTAGTCACAACAACATAAGTCTGTCCTGAATGATATTTCATCCAGATGTTGAATAGGTTCCTGACTTTTGTAAGAAATATTAATTTTTTTTTAATGTAAAGACACAGAAATCATTGGATGGTTTTATTGTAATTTACCGATTTTTTTTTACCACCTGTTGTACTAGTCTTTGTGCTAGTTAAAAGTAAGGAAGCATTCTACAACTGGTACAGAAAATTATACATTATGTAAAAAAAGTACCTGACTAATTTAGTTAAATGTTTGTTTAACTTTTAGTTTAACTAGCTAAAAGAGTTATGTTTTTGCTTTGGTCATTTATTTAAGGGGACCTTGTGGTATAAAAATGGAAATGTATGGATTTTTTGTTTTATAGTTTTTTATTCTACTCTTCTTTCGGAGTGTTTTTATTTTTAATACTGTATATTTGTCGCACATCTTTATTAAACAAAAAACTAAACTATCCTTTGTCGGTTGAGTTTTCGTGTTTTGGTCAAAAGTTCATTCTTAACATAAACTCTGTCCCAAATAAAAATTATCATGGTGAAAATACCAAAAGTTTCACGTGAGAAATAATTTCACAAACATACAGTGTCTGAGACCACTAAGTTATAAAAATAAAACAAATTTTTCAAGACACATCAAACAGAATTTGCAAAAAATATGATTGCATGGACAATCCCAACCCATATGAGTCCTTTAACATTATTATCTGGACCAGAATAAAAAAAAAACTTTTTTGGGTTAAAAACTTGAGAATTGGAGAGCTTCTATCATTATTCAACTGTGGTGCGATTAGTAGCTAAAGCGCAAGTGTTACAGGCATTATACACGGGATACAGGAAGTAACAATATAATGGGCCTAAACCAAATTATTTAAAATTTATAACAATAACACTAATTCTCACACACACACGTTTGGTAATCATGTTTAAATGGAAAATATGAATCGTTTAAAAAGAAAAAGGAAGGCAACGAAGGAAAAACTGTTCAGTATGGTGCTAAAAGGTTTTAGTGTGATCGACAAGACTTGTTTGCTTTCTTTGGCTCTTATATTAAAAACCCCAATTTTAGGACGTACTTGAAACAAAAACTAATTACAAAGTGGTTTATTTTTTTAAAAAAGATCAAAAAGTTTTAAAATAAAAATGTACAAAATTTAAGTGATCTAAACTTATTAGTTTTGTTTTTAATTTCAACTGAAGGTCTTGTTATTAACATGGGAAATATGGGCACTGCAAAAAAATGTCCTCTTAAGTTTGTGAGGCATGAGAGAGACAGAGTACAGTTTGGTATCTTATTACGTCGTCTTTGGTAGTGCGGCATGTTTTGATTAAGTCATGCATTAGTAACAGAGAACAAGCTGTTGACGTTTTCATTATACTAACCCCAGGGTTGCTCAAAGTAGTTAGGTCAAGTTAATAGTGCCTCGCAAGGATCGGTTTTTGGACCACTATTGTTTCTCACATATATATCAATGACCTACCTCGAGTTATTAGTAATGGAGAGCTGATAATGTATGTGTATTATTCAACCCGTTGCACTACAAGTGATTGTTCACTACAGTCAGAAAGAGTTTTTCCAATTTAGGGTTTAAAGTTAATGTGAGCAAGACTCAATTAGTAAATTTGTGTAGTAAATACTCGAACTGTGGGAATATCATTTTGACTGATGATGCTATAACCCATGTGGAATAGGCTCAGTATAAAGTGTTCCAAATTAATCGGTTTAAACTGGAACTATCATGTACAGTAGATGCAGTCTTCTTCACCCTGGGGAAAACTCCGAGTGTACATGGTGGTTTTAATAAAAAAATTGGTCCGAGTACAGTCAGTGCTTTCTCGTTTACTGGAGCAGACCCTTAAGTAGCTGATTTTTCACAAAACGTTTCCCTTTCTCATTCAATGCTCATCACTATTTTGAAAAAGCTTGATTTTAATTTCCCTTCGGCTCGATCTACAAACAAAGGCAGAAGTCTTATTTTCTATTATTTCTCTCTATTATATAAACAAATTCATGTCATTCACGCAAAACTCTTGCTTACTGTGCATGCGTCAGGATCTTTGTCATTACTACTATTACCACCCTACTCCAGTCCAAGTGCCTCTGACCTAATAAATCGTAATTTCAGTAAAAATTCCACACTGTACAATAATTCGTTTGCATTTGCTTCACAACGAGTATTAGAAGAAGAACGTTTTTACTTTAAGGGTTCAAAAAGTTACAGACTTTAGAATTTGGCTACGTTTAGGTTTGCAAACATGTTGTTGGATATTGTGTTTACTAAGGGAGCAACTCATTTTTTGTCCTGCGACTTCTTTTTGGCCACCCCTTGCAGTAAGGGTGAGTCACATCCAAAATTGTTTCACACAACAGTTTTAGAAAATATTGAGAAGGTTTACTAAAAGTTTGCACGGATTTGACACTGTGCCTACTAAGAGAATTTTGAATTCTTAGTGAATTCCTTAACCAATACGTTTCCTCTCATTCAGTTAATACTTAGTGTTATAAAAAGACTTTAAACAAAAATTGTTGGTTCTACTTTTACAATATAATAACTTCAAACTGATGCAATATTTTTTACATACAAAGTGTTCTAGTGATTTTTAAGTTTTTCAAAAATAAGCTCCCCAATTTCTACAACCTTTGTCCGATTTTGACCGTGAACCAAATCAACCGAGATTTCTATCTAGATGTTTTCTGTGTCTATTTAGAAGAAAATTGCGCAACTATATATATAATAGCAGTGGCACAGATTAATTTACATGCATTTGTTTGCCTAACGTCTTTACTTTAATCCTGCTAGACTGACATAGAAAAAGACGGGAGAGCAGAATAAACCGCAAGGGAATTGAATAATATTAACTAGGTTAGAACCTGAGCAACTGTTGGAGGTTCTGACTGTACCAGACCTGACGAGCTCATTTAACCACTGACCCATTCTGCTCCCCACTACTGCAATAGATAATCATTTTTCGAAATCTACCTAAAAACATGATAACCGATGTTATCAGGTCTTACCTTTACGCTGACTCAACGTGAACTGGTCGGGTTTTTATACTATCCCTAAACATCTTATATTAATCTTATTTTACTTTTTATAATTTTAAATTATTCCTCAATTGAAACTGGCAATACAAAATGTGAAGTGTTATATTAACCCTTAAACGAATAACTTAGAGACTTTACCACAAATACAGACTCATGACGTCGGAAATAAAGCAAACAGTGGTTGACTTGATTTAAAGCTGAAAGTGTACGATTTGTTATCTGTTATTTGGCTTTCGGATATTTCGCAACATTTTACGTTTTGTGTTAAAGGGTTAATATGTTTTATATCAATGCCAATCTGACTAAAGGCACATAATAAGAATCTTTACCACAAATATAATGTATATAAATGAAGATGAAATTATTACAAGACTTGTTACCGCCTTATATTGTATCCGGCTTTCTATAAATAAACCACACCAGTTTCTTCACTACGAATTAACCGCCATGCTTAACACTTAACCAGATAAATTGTAGATTCATATTTATGTCGTCATCATTATTGGGTATTTATTTTACCTCGTAAACTGTTAAAGGTCATTTGGCAATCACTATAATTTATCAAAACGCGAAATGATATTGTGAGAAGTGGAAGATCGTGGCGAGAAAGTAGCCGAGTTAGTGAACACCGAGCACGACCGTGGCACTCCTAGCGGCAGTTCCTTGCCCTAGGGCACTCCTTCGGATATTTCCGAGGATTTATTAGCCAAAGCCTTCTGTTTTGCTAATAATAGGAGTCCGAGAGAAAGGATAGGAAGAACAAATTTAATACGGATAATTTGCGTTTGTGGCCTGAACTGTTGGAGTTTATGGCCTGTGAAACTAAGATGGATTAACGTCGGGATCGAGATTTAAATCAGATTAAATATAATCACAGATTAAACTAACGATTAGTTTAAATTTCGGTTGTTTTCAACAAAGATCGCCTCTAATATTGACGTATATCGAGATCTAATAATTAAATAGATCAACAAATTTTATCGTTTTAGTCTAAAATCTTGAAGAATATTATGTATGCAAACGCTAACACCTTAGCTTGCTCCAATCGCCCAATTACAAGCGAAGTAATTTAATGTAGCCAATACTTGCGTTTTACTTGCACGGTTGAAGGCAAGTTAAGTACTAAAAGGAACTGGGCTAATAGATGTCATTTTTTAAAAGAAAACTCAATATGACCTCTATCTTTTCTTTGTCTTATTCAGAAAACTGATTTTACAAAATCGATCTCGTGTTTTTAATTCAACTTTTCTTTCACATTTCAGCAACATTCTTAGAAAAGACGAAGAAATTTTCCAACTAAAAGTGTGGGTTAGATGCTCGCAAGTGGTTTTCAAAGTTGAAAAGTCTGAAAATTCAACTATTGGGCGTTCATTTCTCAGCCGATTTGAGAGCTGCTAGTAGTGAAATTGTAACAAAACACCTACCATACATAAGCTTGAGGTCTTTTGTATCGTTTGATTTAATTTCCAGCAGCCCCAGAGCTTAAACACATGAACAGAACTGAAAGTGACGTCATGAAATATGACCTCTAAAAGTAAAACTTCACTTTATCAGCAATAATATTATTAAAATAATAAATATTAACTTATTTATAAACACTCTTCAAAGTCCCATCTTCTTTGCCAACAATGTCCTCTGTAGTTCTCGTACTGCGCCTTCAGGTCTGCGTCTCAGCTCTTCTAAATTGGAAACTTCAGTTAGATAAACCTCTTCTTTGTAGAAATCCCAACAGAGATACTATCGGGATGAAATCCGGGTACCATGATCGTTATGAAATTGCTCCCCCCC
>JAGFPH010002926.1:35321-63302 GCA_018207615.1 Philaenus spumarius | reverse complement strand
CTTAGTTGTCTCAATTTAAGGGCTATTAAGTAAAATATGTATTTAGCAGGAAAGAAAAATAATGGACGAATATACAATTTATAATGACCGGTAGGATTCGTACTATGAAAACAATCTCAATTCTTGTTTCGCAGCTTACAGTGGTGTTATTATTATTTTTTCCCCGCTTACACACTTTCTCAGCGAAAAAAAAATTGTGTAAGCGGAAAAAATAATAATAATAATAACACCACTGTAAGCTGCGGAATAAGAATTGAGATTGTTTTCAATGTCGCATACACGAGGTATTCAATCTGTTAAATCAATAATTGCAGTAAAAACCGTACAAGTAAGATGACATCGACCAATATCGGTAGATATCAGGGTAGCTCAGATGGTAGAGCATCACGACGGAAACGTGATGATTTTAGTTATTTAATTGTTACTTGACAGTAAATCCTGACGGACTTCGTGGGTAGGGGAGGAACTGGGAGTGCTTGCGTGGTTGCTTACCAATTGTAATTATTATAAAATATATTTAAGTTGCTAAAAATGTTAAATTTGCAGTTTAAAAAAAAAACATTAAACTAGTTAAGAAGAGATGCTGTGTTTATAATTTTGTATACAATCTATTTGTATGTCCTATGACTGTAAAGTTATTTAGTTCTCAGAATTATAATATATATATTTATAACAACTATAAATAAAGTAAACACTTTATTAATCACAACTATAAATAGTTAATAGGTAATATGTTAACATCCTGCTATTTTATTTTGAAGTAAAATATTTATTTTAATACAGTTAGGAGCATTGTTTGTTTTATGAGTTTGAAATGGATATTTAATTGGATTTTATAGATTAAGTTTAGTATGTAAGTAAATACTGTAAATATTCATTGTATATTATACTATAGATAAGGCAATCGCTACTCTGGCAGACGACTACGGTCATGCCATAGTTTGCATTTAGTTATCTTTCGTATGGTTAAGGTTTTTTATTTTGTTGCTATAGAAGTATTGATTTTTTGGGTTGTATTTTACGTTATATTAATAAATGCTATTATTATTATTAATAATAATACTAAGAGGGCATAACACCATAAAAAAGTTTAGTTTATTTTTAAAGCCAACCTAATAATTTTATGTTTCATGTATGAGTGTTGGTTATAGCTGACGTTTTCCGTAAGTTTTGGTCCCCACCACCTCCCCCTGGGGAGGGGGGTAATTTTTACGGATTTAACTAGGATTCACTGTGGTAGACATAACTCAAGTTGTATTTGAGGTAGCCTCATAACTTTTATTTTTATTTTGAAAAGGAAATTCCATTCTATAATCTTTAACATTGATATTAAATTATATAAAATATTTCTGTACAAAATATGTTATTTACTTTTTTTTATAAAAACATTTTAGTAAAATCTTCTTATAATATTTTCTTATTCATTATTAAAGGAACTAATGTATATCCATGCTACATGTTGTACAATGAAATGTCCTCTTCAAAATAAAAAAACAAAATATGAGGCTATCTCAAATACAACTTCAGTTATGTCCGCCACGGTAAATGAAAACGTGTGAAAACAAGATTTTCGGAAAACGGCCTAGAAAAATACTAAGTTATTTTGAGAATATACATCTGTATGCCTGAAATAAGTGTAAGCGTTTCGTTTTTAGATAAAATAAACTAATTATAAGCATATTACCTATTATATATCAAATTATATATAAAAAAAGAACAAGGAACTAAACAAGGCGAGAAAAAAATTGTAAATTTTTGTCATTACGTTGGAGTGCCCCCTTAAATCACTGATGAAGTTGAATATGAAGTATTTTATGATGCGCAATTAATTGTATTTTATAGGCCACTCGTATAAACTACTCACAAATCAAGTAATTTTTCAACAAAAAGTTTGCGTCGTAACGAATACGTGATAGTACTTTGTAACCACCCTGTATCATTGACAAAAAATACATTTCGTTTTGAAGATGTTGTCGGTGAATTCTATTTAGTACTGTACTTGTTTATTACAGTTCAGTTTAGTCGGGATTTAATATTACAAAACTTTAATTATTTCGTAACGAAAAAACAACGAAATTAACAGACGATTTTTTATTTCAGCTTCATCTTTCATTAAGCACCAGGCAGTAATAATTAAATTCAACGAAGGTTAATTTGGACGCTAAAAAGTAACGGATCCAGCGTAACAGGATTCCAATTTTAGGAAGCGTCACCTACTCTCTCACTGTAGGTTACATCTCGCCGAAGATGTGTTTACAACTGGCAAAAAACTCTAACATTCTGTTTAATTACATCAACTGAAGGACAATACTGTACCGTTAACTGCATCAGTGCAGAGATCTGTCTTAGGACAGGTTGCAATAAACGGTTATATCTGTTACCCTTCATCTCCACTTCTTTTATGGTATTCATTCTTTCCTTAAATGCAGCACCCCTATATGCCACAACCAATATTTATTTGTCTCTTCGAAGTATTTTCTGTTATTTTCTCTTCTTTTAGTCTTACTAATACACCTTGATTAATAATTTCAACTGTTCACTGGATCCTTTTCATTTTTGTTTGTTTTTGTTTTTTAGCTGAAACTGAAAATGTCACATATGTGTTTGGTCTCTGCTAAATTTGGTAAAGGAGTAACGTTTGTGTAAACAGCGACTAACAAAATAATGCAAGAAATCAGAAATCATACGTGTTAAAAAAAAGTGTAATTTATTAAGAGTCAAAAGTTTTCTGAATCTCTTGAAAGATGTAGGGTTAGATGATTGGGCACTTAGTTCCCCTAGAGGTGAAAATCTCTACAAGCTGATGAACTTTAATGGTAAATAACACAAGATGATAAAAAAATGTCTTCCCTTTTTCCAACAATGTTGCTGAGATCCTATTACCTAATCTGTCTCCAAAAATGTTGCTAAAACCCCATTGTCTCCTCTTTTTTCAGAATATGTTAATAAAACCCCATGGCCTCCTCTATTTCCTAAAATGTAACTAAACCCCATGGCGTCCTCTAAATTCGAAAGTGTTGCTAAAACCATATTACATACTCTATTTCTACAATGTTGCCTAGCTCCATTACCTCCTTTATTTTCAAAACTTTTGTTAAAACCCCATTACTTCATCTATTTCTAAAAAGGTTCCTAAAACCCCACTGCTACCACTATTTTCGAAAATGAAGATAAACCCCCCATTTCCTTCTCTGTTTTCTAAAATGTTGATAAAGCCCCATTACCATTACCTCCTCTATTTCCTAAAATCCTGATAAACCCCATGGCATTCTCTAAATTCGAAAATGTTGCTAAAACTCCATTACATCGTCTTTTTTCTAAAATGATGATAAACCCTCGTTGTCTCATCCATTTCTATAAATATTCCTAAAACATCACAATTACCACTATTTTCGAAAATGATGCTAAAACCCCTCTGCCTTATCTCTTTCCAAAAGTGATGCTAAAACCACATTGTTTCCTTAATTTCTGAAAAAAGCTAAACCCCATTGCCTTATCTATATTTAAAATGTTTCTAAATACCATTGCCTCCTCCATTTCCAAAAAAGTTCCTAAAACCCCACTGCCTCAACAATTTCCGATAGTGTTGCTAAAACCACACAGCCTAATCTATTTCCAAAAATGCTGCTAAAACCCCACTGCCTCCTCTATCAAAGCGAAACGCACCGAATGTCATCAGGATATCTACAAAGATATTGGCAATAAGTTACTTTTATGCGTTTGAAAGGTTGTTTGAGTTACGACTAACTTGAACTGAGTCTATTTAAACTTTTGAAAGCTTTTTCTTATTTTATAATTAAACTTTACCAGAGTTAGTTTATTATTTTTTTATATTTTGCTTATCGTTTTTACTTTATGGACTAATGAATACGCTGATAGTGCAGGCAAATGTACAGCCAGATTCGAACCTTTGCTGCGTTTCCAAGATCCAACTGTAGCAATCTGGACTAGCGAGTTTAGACTTTTAGTCGTCTGCTCCTCCCACCCCCATTTAGTCAAATGTTTAAATTATATAATCTTGAATAAATTTATACAGCAAGTAAACATCCTAGCTGATTATTTTAAGGTTCACCCATACGTTTCTCTGTTTGCATTGATGACCTGTGTTGAGGTGTGAGTACTCTGTTAAATCATGCTTAATCTAAATTATCGAAGAATTGAAAATGAGAATTAACCTGAATTTTTAAAGATTATCAAAACGATGACATTTTGCAAACATAAGTTGGACGAGAACATAAGTTTGAGAATGGATTTTTTACAAGTAATTTCCAAATGTATGAATAAGTGGGAAACTATACAGAAAATCTCCCAGATTTGCTGTAATAAAAAGTCAAGCAACTATCTCAGTTAATTATCCCCACTAAAATAATGTACAGTTCGTGTGACCTCCATCCTATGTCATTTGTACAATTCTTTAGATCTAACAAAAACTACAATGTCTGGAAATTTCAAATTTAGCAAGAAATGTTTCCTTAACGCAAAAGGGAGTTCTACATTGTTCTTGTTTTGATAATAGTTTATTTAGCATTATTTTTTTATTTAAATAAAAATATTTAAAATAAAAATAATTTTACAGTTTAATGTTACTTTATCAAAGCTCTTCTCGCCTTGGCGACAAATTTGAGTGTACAGTGTGATTTTATAAAATTGGTCCAAGTACAGTCAGTGACCTTGTGGGGGCGCGGGGAAAAGCGGGGGAAAGGACAATGTTAAATTTAAAACTTACCGTTCCCCTACTTTGACCTACTCCAAGGCTCTGTGCTAGAGTGAGTGAATGAGACAACTTCCGTAAGTTGGCTAGTAGCGTCAAAAGCCGGATTGAATCGCAAGCCGCCAGATTGTTAAAACATGCATTTGTAATCTCTTGTATCGGACTTTACTTGTAAATGAATAATGAGGGAAATAACTTAAAATTATCTATAGGCTACTAATATTATAAAGAGGTAAAGTTTTTTTTTTTTTTGTATGTAGGGGGTAATCTCTGGCACTACTGAACCGATTGAAAAAATAGTTTTTCTAATAAAAAGCTACATTATCACTGAGTAACATAGGCTATAATTCATTTCGATAAAGACCTTTTTTTGTTTCAATATTTGTAAATTTAGTCGGAAAATTCTTAGGTTAGGCCTAGAATGATAAACCAACACATATATTTACATTTATTACCATAGCAACTAACTGAATAAATTAACAGATAATATTATAGTTGTTAACTCCAATATTTCCATTAACAGCTGATTTCAAAATTTTAAGCAATTATTTTTGTATTTCTAGCTTTATAGGTTAGTGTTTTAAAGTGTAGACCAGAGCCTTGCTGGTTCTTTTAACCATTATTATAACTGATGTTATAAAATATAAGAAATAATTTAATTTGAACATTTAAGATTATTTACCATCTTAGTTTTGAGGTTATTATTAATCCTACACCTTTATTATAAATAAAACATAACATATGTTTTTAGAAGGTTCCATTGGGGGTTGACGTGTGGAGCACACAGAGGTCTTCCCTAGTTAAGAAATAAAATTATTGAAAATATTATTTGAAACTACCCCTCCCCCCCCCCAAAAAAAAAAATTTTTAGTTATTTCAGTTGAAAAACTGGGGTTGTACGGAATGTGAAGAAGACCCCACACACACAAAAAGACCCCTAAACACAAAAAGACCGTTGTCAACAATAATCTTCAAACAATAAGTCAAACATATAATCACAAAAGTTAACCTATTTATGTAAAATACTTTGAGGTTATGGTTACAAATTGATTTTATAGATATTAGGTTTATGTTGATATTGGGTTAGGTTTTAAATATAGTAGTGATAATAATGCACATTTATAACAGCTGATTAGCTAAAACAATTCAAGCCAAACCTTACCTTATACATATACTAAGCGGATGTTTACAACTTCGCACAAACCTTTAACACGTTCACTGCTAAGGACGCACATGTGAGCTTGACACTGAACACTATGGGAAGCGGCCGACATCACAGTGCATTGCGTGCTTCGTACGCCAACCCACATATTGGGAGTATTTTCAATACACAATTCATTGCGTGCTTCGCACGCCAACCCAAATATTGGGAGAATGTTCAATATACAGAACATTGCGTGCTTCGCACGCCAATTATCAGCCTATTTGCTATGGACGCACATGTGCTTCCGTTTTAAAATATGAATGATTATTACGTAGGAATGTTCAAAAATAATAAATAAAGTAATTTCTACTCATTTAGGCTATAAATATAAAAAAATAAAAGGTCTGCTCCTAGCATAGGAAATTAAAAATTTGCGTAGCAGTGAACGTGTTAAAGTGGGACAATCTTGGTAACCTATAACACATTTTCCGGTTAAATTAGAGGCTCACGAAGTGTTACACAACATACGTTTTCAAACGAGAATATTCCACACACATTTAGATAAAAACCACATACTTTAAACAATAACTATAGGACATTTCAAAATTTGTCTGCATCAAAAGATAATTTCAACCGTTCGCTAATTGGCTCGCGCTGAGAAAGAAAATCACTGTCGATGGAGATGAAAAAGGTAAACGACGTGCGAGACTCCACGCTAAGATCCAATAGATTGCCTTCTTCACTCAAGGCGAACAAGTTTACAAGTGTAAGTCTACTGTAATAATTAAACAGGCGTTGTTACCAACAACTATCAAAGCTCGCATCTCAAACTGTACCGAATAAGCACTGCCCGAGAATGTTACCCGATCTAATTTCAATGTCATCGGGTACAATTACACAAACCGAGTAATGGCTCGGCAGCGCCGTCACGCTAAGGTTCCAGGAACTAGACTAACACTGTTATTATAGTTTAATCTCCAAACGGACCACGGAACTTATTGATTACCAGCTGTCGTACCCAACGTGGTAGCCATTACAAATAGGAAACTTAAACTCTTCTTAAGCTTTGTCAGTTAAGCGTCCATCTTCTATTTTGAGCCGAGTGACTCAGAATATTAAAAAAAGCTATTTCTAGTAAGTGTTATAATTAGTTATTTAATGTATAAAATACTAAATGTTTCTAATTAACATGTTAAAGCTACATTTTTGAGATCAGATCCAACAATGCCCCCACGATAAATTCGCCCAAGTGGATTTTATCCGGGTACTTTTATGGTATTTTACTTTTTGATCGATTTTGGGGGAACCAGATGGGCTATAAAGTCGTGTACAAAAAATGTATAAAGACAAATATCCTATATTTTTTTAGATACTACCCCAAAAATTTTGTTAAGAACAATTTTAAACAATTCTTCCTTCCGATCAAATAACGTCTTTCCAGGTGTTGAATTTTTGTGGCTAACGAACTCTCCCGAGAGAGTTAGAAGACCAACGTGTGTACCAAATATGGACCTAATCGGACGTAAAATGCGTCCGTAGATTGGGAACACATATACACAAATTTTAATGACATCCCAAAACGTGTTATAAAGACCATGAATGGTGTCCATTTACCACTCCCGACCATAGGTCTGACCATAAGAGTCACTACATAGCTCATCTTTCTTGTGGAAATTCCCTAATAAAATCGCTATTGGTAAACACATAAATGCCTACAAGCAATATTGTAGTCAAGCTGAAGCATCAACAGCATACTTTTTGCCCGACCTAGTTTAATGAGTTTACTCCAGTGACACTGCACAAGCATGAATGTTTCGTTTGATTTTGAAGTAGTTTTTGAATTAGAAAAATCGTAGCAAACACCAACTAGTTAATCAACGTCTACAAACGTTATAATAAAAATCGTTATTACCTCCCCCAACTTTTACGAACAGAGATTTATTTTGCTTGAAGGCGAAAAACTTTATTGGTTATCATCACCTTACATAAAAAGACAAATAATAATAAATTAAAATTTGTATTTACTGGTTCAAAAACAATCATAAAACAAGATGAAAAGATGGAACCCTTTTTCGAGACTTTATCATGCACGTCACGTTGCTGTCAAGAGAAAGCTCAAAAGCTTTTCAACTCTCCGCAATAAAATTACGAAGATTTTGGCACCACCAGAAGTTTTTACGACGTCTGTGAGTGCATATATTGTGTCCGTAGAACGACACAGGAACACAACATTTTGTATTGCTTTATAGTGTTCAGAGACCTCGAAAACGTCGAGAAAATTCATAAAAAGTGGAGGTAAATTTTTTAGAATTTTCGCAAGATTTCAATGCTTCGGAATTTTAATGCGAGCCGAAGTAATAATTGATTATCGCAGCTGAACAAGTTGAGCGAATTTCCAAAAATAAGTTTAGGGGCCTATATGTTTTACGATTTTAGCCAACTATTTAGGAAATTCATCTACTTACGAAGACGTTGAATAGCTGACTAAAAATATATTAAAACAAAATATATTATTACAAAATATATTAGTAGAATTTGTTTTCACCTAAGTGTCTCCAGCTACGACTCTCGCGCTCCTTCGTCCAGTCGCAGCGGAAAAATTCGCTTTGCGAGTTTGCACCCCAATCTTGCGGCCTCTGGTTACGGACAGCTTTGTTTCGCTCTCAGCGTACAATCTCGGCCGTTGGCCTCGAATCGGGAGAAGCCCCCTGCTTGATGAGAACTATGTGACATCCATTGAAGTTTTGTGAGTTCTCCAGCAGGGAAGAATACCAATATATTTTTAATAGCATCTTGCGGTAGGACCGGCTGATTTCCATGTTGGAGAGTTTGTAAATAGACAACATCTTATTGTTACTTTCTCGGGTACCAGAGAGGCTGGGCACGTAACTGTGTATTTATAATTCTAATTAGGCGTTACAGAAAGTTTTGAATCTGTTGCAGATAGATTTCTTGGTCCGTTTATTCTTCATGATGCCATGCATGGTAACAGATATTTACTAATACTTAAGAATATACAGGGTGTCCTCGAACTCTCTTTACCCCTTTTGTGGATATGTTCCTGGGATCCAAACAAACATATTTCACAATATAAACATGGGTCTACGGAGCTTATTTTTTCGTCTGTCTGTCTGTATGTGTTTTTTTACAAAATACCTAATATTTTTGGAAGTAGAAGAGATATTGAGCTCAAACTTTGTATATCTATTTGTTCCCTAACCTTTTATTACTGTACCAAAAATTAGAACATTATTTTAAATATTTTCAAAATGGCGGCCTTTTAAAATTTTTAATGTCAAATATCACAAAAACCGCTAACTTTACAAAAAAAAATACAAGAGACAAAAAAGTTTACTCTTTTAATGACAAACACAATAGTTTTTTATTTTTTCTGTAGCTCAAAGGGTAACAGAGATTTTGACAAAAAAAGAAAAAATCTATTTCTTGGTAGGTGTCAACAATAACCACAAAATTACTCTAGAAACAAAATATTTTAAAGTTATTATGAGCTAAAATAATAAGTTATTTGCATAACGTTCCGAGCACTTTCTGAGCTGATACCACTAGCAAAAAATAATGAAAAAGTTCATATAGGCCTATTCGTAGATCCGGGAATGCTTCGTTAGAGAGTTACAGCTGGCGAAAGATTTCACCCGTGTTTCAGATAACTCACAGAAACGAATCATTATTGAAATACCGTATGTGGGGTGTTAATTAAGGTGTAAAGTTTAATTTAATTTACGATAAATGAGCAAATAAATTTAATAAAATAGGTCCCAGTTCCGTAACTGCAGTAATTGTTGCGATAGTTGACCGAAAACTCAAAATTTGGACTCAAAAAAACATGTTTTCTATAGGGTTTTAGTACATTAACAAAAGGGGTCCAGAGAGTTCGAGGAAACCCTGTATATAATACACAGACTTATCTTAACTTTATGTATAATCATTTCTACTTTGTTAAATTGCTAATTGATTCCTTTTCATAATAATATTATTTTATTACATTTTAAACTATTTTATTGCTTAGTTTGTTTTTTTTGGAAAGAAAAAGTCTGTATTTTTCACAGAGATAATAGTACAATACAATGCAAGACGACACAGTATCTATCAACATTTGAATATCAAAATTAAACTAAACTTACAAAACTAAAAATAAATTATACAATAATGTCTATAAAAAATGTAGGAAACAGTATAGGCTCACCCTGTTTCGGGGCCTCCAACAAAAGAACTTAAGCAAACTCCTAATGCGCAATAATATAAAATTAAATGGTGGGATTTATGAAATGCATTATGAATTAAAAAAGAAATATATTGATATAAAATTATCCTCCCAACTAAAAACCAACACCAGCAAAAAGACTCAACGAAAGTCGCAGATTTTTCAGCATCAAACAAGCACTTTAAAAAAACACTCCACATCATCCAGATAAAATAACCGGGTTTTTAGTTGCGTTAAAAATTTTGTCTTAGATTTCATGTTCTTTAAAAACGCGGGAATCCAATTAAAAATATTTGGTGCAGAACGCCAATAGAATTTCACAAGAGTTTCTTTGAAATAACGAGGCATATCTCTATTATAGTTAGACCGCAGTCTTTGTCAGAATACTGATTAAATACTATTCTGGGTGGACCATATGTTTATATTTTAATTGCCTCCGTCATCAATTTTTAAGAAAAAATACATTAAACATGGTATCGGTGTTTTTAGAAAGAATGTATGCCTACTTATCAACGTATTCTAGAACAAATTTCAATAAAGATTCGATTTTCACAAAAATAGGTTCTTAATTATTTCATTTATTTTTAACCCCGACGCAAAAAGAGAGGTGTTTTAAGTTTGAAGTGTGTATCTGTGTGTCTGTGTATTTGTTTGTGGCACCGTAGCTCCCAAACTGATGAACCGCTTTTGATTTAGTTTTTTTTTTGTTTGAAAGGTTACTTGATCGAGAGTGTTTTTAGCTATGATTCAAGACAATGTGTTCAGCCATTCGGAGTTTTAAAAAAAATTATCTGTTACAGTTAGCTTCATTTACTTTTTTTCACAAACTTACAACTGAGCTTGGCTCATTTAGCAACTTCTAATCTACTATAGTCACAGTGTGATTGGTAACAGCCCAATGGATGTTCCCATATAATGATTAATTAACTTAAAAAATCAAGTCAGCTGGCTTGGTCGTCTTGAGTCTACGAAGCGGACTGGGTACATCCAACATTCTCCGGATCTCTGTGTTCAGGTGTCCCCGAAGGCGCTGATGGTGTCGTCTTGCATGTTTGTTAATTTCTTCGTCAACCGTGTTGACCTTCAAGTCTCTGTGTAGATCTGAGTTTCTGATAAACCATGGTGCATTCACTATGTCCCTAAGTACTTTGTTTTTTAAGACTGGGATGATGCTTCTGTTTGAAGGTTTGGCCCAACCCCACAACTGGATACCAAATTCCCATATTGGCTTCAATATCTGCTAATGCAGGAGAACTTTATTGTAAGTGCTCAACTCCGAGCGTCTTCCAATTAGCCAGTTCATTTTCCCATATTTAATGTTTAGCTCCTTCTTTTTCATTTTGATGCGCTCCTTCTAGCGCAATTTAGAGTCTAGAGTTAGACCTAGATATTTAGCAGTATTGCTATAAGGAACAGGGTTTTCATTTAATTCCACAGGGAGATGTTGGTTTTTTTTTTTGTATTAGTGAAGTTGATGTGCACAGACTTGGCTTCGTTTAGTTTGACCCTCCACTTTTTGGTTTAGTGACTCACTTCATTCAAAGCTCTTTGCAAACCGGTTGTTGATTCATTTACAGAATTTCCTACTGCCACAATTGCGGCATCATCCACTCCCATAGGCTCAGGCATATCTCTAGTGTAGAGCAGGTAAAGAACCGGGCCCAGAACACTGCCCTGCGGGACACCAGCACTAATTGGTTTCGATTCTGAGTGCTCACCCTCATACTTTACCCTGAATTATCGTTCGGTGACGTATGAGGTAAGAATTTCATATAGTTGCTTTGGGAGATCTCTGTGCATCTTGTAACACAGCCCCTGATGCCAAACTTTATCAAATGCCTGGGACACATCCAGAAATACACTGGAGCATATCTTCCTTTTCTCAAGTGCAACTTCTATAACATTTGTAATCCTATGCACCTGCTGAACGGTAGAATGTTTCTCTCGGAATCCAAACTGGTGTGTAGGTATCAAGTTTCTTACCTCTATTATTAACTTAAGACGCTTGAGTAACAGTCTTTCAAATAGCTTTTCCGTCGTTGGCAGAAGTGAAATTGGCCTATAAGATGACATTTCATGTAAGAGTTTACCAGGTTTAGAAATCATTATCACTTCAGCAACCTTCCATTGTCTTGGAACATACCCCATTCTGAAGCAGGCATTTATTATGTAGAGCCATTTTTTGAGTCCTTTTTCAGGCAGTTCTTTTAGTACCTGTCCTGTTATAAGATTCGTTACCATAGCAATCAAGTTACCAAACTAGACATTTAATAAATGAGAAAGCATTATGTCAATTTTAGAGGTACCTCCAAGTACACTAAATTAACACAACTTACAAAATTAAGAAGTGCAATTTCCATTTCATTACCAAGTAAACTATTTTAACACAAAATTAGGAAGCACAAAGCCAATTTCATCGGTAGTGTGACGTGACTAAACCCATGCAGCTAATGAGTTAAACCTTTGGATTTACCACTGCCTATTTTATTTCGTCGGTTTCTTCTTTTACGATCAGCTGTTACGTTGAACTTCTGGTTTATATTAGTACGTGAGTAAACTAAGAAGAAGAAATCATAAACGAAAATTGTCTCACTTTGCATCTTGCGTATCGCGAGTTCGTATATTTAACCTCATCCAAAAGCGCCTCAAGAAGTTTTCATTTTAAAAATTCATATAAACATAAGACTCTGAGACGTGATTGTTCTATAGCTTTTCATTTCATCGTTTGTTCCCGAACAAAGCGAACAGTTTAATAATGTATGGTACTCGAGTAGCGCCACTTGTTCGGTTACATGCGTCCAATACCAATGTCTTAATGTACGAGTAAATATTTCAGAAAGCAGATCACGTGGTGTGCCTGTTCTTGTTACAGATAGTTTCTAGGAAATGTTTGGTTAAACCGATGTACGGTAACAGTTAATGTTATTTATCGTATTTACCTCATTACTATGATTGGAACGTAGCTCCGTGTGGAACCGTTCATATTTCATTCATTAGTCAAGCGCCGATGACGTAAAAACCATTCATGGATGTTTGACCGCATTTCGTAAAATATTGCGTTAAATAGAATAAACGATTTAACAAGATTAATTTAGTTTAGTTTTAAAATCGTCTGAAGTGTTTTCCTTCATTATCTCCTTTATTTACTCGTATAAGACTAATGGAGGTTGGACAGTGAAATTAATTTGGAAAAAGCTAATGCCAATTGGCAGATTTAAACCCATTGCATCTCAAACATAGGGTTATTTTACTACCTAAATTACCATTAAATTCAAATTAATTTAAAACAAATGAGTTTAAATGCCCAAAAGTTGAGAAGAATGAGTAATATTTTAAATAAGCAACATGTACAACATTTGAACTATGGAATTCTTCTTTGGGGAAACTCATCAGTTCAGAATATGAAAAGAGCGTTTGTCTTGCAAAAGAGAACCATAAGAGTGTAGTCATTTTAAATCAAAATTACCCCATTACCTAAAAAAAACTCGTATAAGCTAGGGATTTGGTATGTATGTTGTATTTAGCTACTTTAATAACATACTAAGAGTCCTCGCAACAAAAAAAAACCAGTGATCGAAAAACCATTTTCCCCCCATAACTCAAAAACTATTCATCCTATAAAAAAAAGTTTAAAAAAATGTTTGTCACAAAAAGATCTACAACTTTTGTTCTAGCAATAAAATTTACCGTTTAGCCTTAACATGCAATATTCGGAAAACAATGTTAACAATTTGTAAAAAAAAACAAACAAAAATATTAATTACCGTTAAAGGAAGTTATAAAAAAATGTTTAACAAAAAAATTTGTTTTAATTTAGAGATTGGAATATCCTGAACAGTTTACTACCAATAATATAACTGTTCTCTTTTAATTTATATTGTATGTGATTTTTTTTGAATGGTATACTGCTAATGCCTTCGTTGCATTTCGTTACCAAGCAAAAGGATTTTTAAAAACTGTCTTAGAAAATTTCTATTGTCTGGATTTTTTACTCGGTGGATGAGTTTGTGCATAATGATATTATTTTGTGATTGACGTAATCTCTTTTTGTTTGTAGTGCGTTTTGTCTTATTAAATTATTATCTTAGTAACTTATTCTTAGAGATTTTTATGTTTTAAATTTTGCAATTTATGTTATTTGTTGTATATTTTTCTCTATTTTTTAATCTGTTTGTTGTTTAATTTTGTATTTTTTTTTGTTCCAATGTATTGTAATATGACTCGTTTTATACAAATATTATTTTGTCAAAGAAACCAATATCGAATAAATCAAAAGTACCCTCAATAGTAATTTTAACTCAAAAATGTTTTTAATCGAGAATGGTCATACACACTTATTTCAAAAAAATCTAGTAAATGCAAAATTACGAAAAGAAGCAATAAAACTAGACGTTTTACAAAATTTATATTATATATATTATTACATTGTAAAATTAATTTATTGCATTGCTTTAATGTCAGGTGAACTTTGAAAAATTAACTTTACACAACACATTAACACAAATTTAACGTTTGCAACATTTAATTACAACACTTCAAACATTCAATACATAACACTTGAATCATTCAATTACAACATTAAGAACATTGAATTACAGGATATTTAATTACAACGTTGAATTATTTACACCACTTGAAATGTTTAATTGTAGCACTCGAAATATTAAATTAATAATCTTCATTATGTTTGGAGCAGGGGAGGGGGGAGGGTTGAATGTGGTAAAGTTTCGTACAACTGTTTTGATTGGTACTTATTCGTTATCATAGCATACAAAATAAATTTGCTCATAACCTCTCGTAATTGTATAACAACAAAAATACAGATATTTAGGTTTTATTGAACCTACAAGAAATATACTCACGTAAAGATTTAGGCCTATACAATGACGAGTTCCATGTTAGTAACAGCGAAATAGTTACCGTATTTTCAATCACCTGTAATTTGTTTATTATATTAATTAACACATATCTGTGTACACTTGTTATTTATGAGACTTAATCCCTCGGCTTTCATAACACTTTCAACAAATAAATATTTTCTTATCTCTTATTTTATTTTACAACATAAACAAACACAACAATTAATAAATCCAACACCACACAACAATCATCAAGTTTCATTGTTGTCGATAACACGATTTATTGTTGGAAACGTACAATTCTCCCGATCGCGCGATGATAACATCGTAATAAGTTATGTTAGCGGTGACATTATACGATTTCTATCGAAGAAAGTTATTTCTCGTTATTACAATATCCCGCAGGAATTATTAAAACAGGATAGCGTCCTTTCACTCGGCGTTCCAAATGCTCCAGGAAGGTCATGACCGTAACACGGGATTTTCTAATATTAATTATTTCAGACGGACGAGTTGAACTACTAAATTGAAAACGGGCATCTGCATACATGACAGCTCGGCGGACCCCCGGTGGGATACAAAATTGCGCGCGGCTAAATCGGCGTTATATGTAAACATCGCACGTATGTATCCCCTTTACATAAACTCGGACGCTTCGACAGGTGAAAAGAAATCTTTCCAAACACTTCATTGCCGGACGACATGAAATTATAATTGCTATCCTGTTTGAGGCGATATTGGGTGAATTTAAATTTAAAACGCATTGAAATATAAATGTATCAACTTGTGACATACAACGCGTTGGAGTGGTAGAATTTTGTAAATAAATAAACTATATAATGTACTTGGTGAAAGTTGTATTAGTATTTATTTTCACAAATTAATTTTTTTATTAATCCATATATAGACAAACAATCTAAGTAAACTAAAAAAAACATGTTAAAACAAAATTAAATTAATACTTAAAACAAAATAGACGCAGCTGAGAAAGGATTAACAAATACAAGACACACAAAAGAGCCAGTTTTAATTGACTCCTTGTCCGTGTGCTGGAGCCCAGTTATGGGCCTGGACGCAATAATAATTTATTATTATTTAAAATTTTTCACTTACACACTTCCTCTGTAATTTAATGAAATAATAATATTTATTTACATCCAACCACCAGAAAATCAAAACACGATACAACACAAAGACTTTCGTACACAAATATATATACATGAACATGAATGAATATCACATATACGGAGTGTTAAAAAAACCTCTTCCCCCCCCCCCCCCCTCATTATTTTTGTTACTGAACGTAAGTTAACAAAACTTTATATATATATCTTGTGTTGCATAACAGGACACATTTTGTGACATATCTGACATTCTATGATTTTGGGGGGGCTTAGGGGGGTATAAGGTGGGCTAACAATTTAAAATATAAAGGTAGTTCATGTAATACACCATTGAAAATCTTATTAAAAAAACAAAAACATAATTGCACAAAATAGAGCTTAATATCTTGCTTCGTTTCAAAGCAATTTTCAATCAATAATATTATTATTTAGTACTTGCCTTAGCAATCCTTTTATAAGTTTTATCTCTCGTTTACAGATGTTTCACCTTTTCATCTTCAGGCATCATCAGAACGATTACAAAAAACATTTTTCACAGTTATACTTAATAACAGAGATTAATTTTTCGTTTAAACCATAAATAAATAAAACATAGTACGTATACAACACAAAACGACACTTGATAAAACATTTGAGAGACTTGTTAAGTATGTGACTGTCATCAAATCTCTCATAACACAAACTAAAAGATATGTTCAAAGGATTGCTAATGCAAGTACTAAATAATAATCTATATATTAATTTGAAAAGGTTTTTTGTAATCCGAGTGACATCTCGAGTTCTATTGGGCCGATTAACATGCGATTTGTGTTAAATGAAAGGTAATTAGCTCTATATTTGCCCATTTTACTTGGATTTTAGTAATTACATCACTAAATTTTCAAAAAAAGGAAATTAAAATCTCTTATGGCAATTTAACATGGGAAAATTGTTTAAGCCTATTCCAAGTGAGATCTGGAGTTCTATTGGTCCGATTGACATGCGGTTTGTGTTAAATGAAAGGTAATTAACTCTATATGTGCCCATTTTACTTGGATTTTAGTAATTACAGCACTAAATTTTCTAAAAACGGAAATTAAAATCTCTTATGGCAATTTAACATGGGGAAAATTTTTAGGCCTATTCCAAGTGAGATCTCGAGTTCTATTGGACCGATTGACATGCAGTTTGTGTTAAATGAAAGGTAATTAACTCTATATTTGCCCATTTTACTTAATATTTTACTATTCCATCATTTAATATTTTTAAAATGTAATTTAAAATATTTTCTATTCAATAACATTGTATTTCCTGATCAACTGATTATAACAGCACATGTTTTATTATCATCTGGAGTTCTATTGGACATAAAAATATATAATAGCACAGATCAGCTGATTATAACAGCACATGTTTTATTATCATGACATGGTTAGTTTATGTTGTAATTTACTTTATTGAAGTAGGTTATGTTTAATTTTGCTGTTGCTTAATTATGTTTTTCTGTTTATAGTTCAATAGTTATGGAGGTGAACGGATAATTAGTGATGATGAAATTGTCTTTTTAGTAAATTTAATGAATAAATTTAATAAATCAATCAATGATGAAATTGTCTTTTTAGTAAATTTAATAAATCAATCTCTTATTAAATCAAGCAACTAGGCCTACATTAATTGCAAAAACTTCGCACAGGTTAGCTAGGGTTCCAACAGGGAGTTGGGGAGTGGGGGGTTGGCGTGCGGAACATGCAGGGGTCTCCCCTAGTATTATATTAATAGCAATCGGATATGGCTACAAATACAATAATGGACAATCAATGTTCTGAAAAATAACATACAACCTGCTTATTCCTATTATTAACAAATTAATAACTTACCTTGATGTTATGATAACAATATCATTTTCCAGAACTTTGATTGTCCATTACTTTGAAACAAAGTAAGATATTAACCTCTAGATTGGTGTATTACATGATCTACCTTTTTATTTGAAATTGTTTATCCCCTACCACCTCAAGCCCCCCAAAATCATAGAGAGTCAGATATGTCAAAAAGTTTGATCTGTTATGCTATAAAGTTTTGTTAACTTATTTTCAATAACAAAAATAATAAAGAGGGTTTAAGATGCTTTATGAACACTCTGTATACTTATACATATTCAACTACCCTAAACAAGCCCTCAACATAACCAGTCGAAAGAGAAAGCAGACATTTTTCAAGCCTATATTTTATTGCCTGTAATGGAACACCAAACTTTGTATCTTATGACACAACAATCAAATTTGGGACCTAAAAACAACCACGTTTTCATAAACAAACTGTTATTGGGTTTGGCAGTTCTGTAAAGATCTGCGTATCTGGTTTTATATATTTTAGATATCAATTTCAAATAATTCATAACTATCATAGCCACAATTCTTAAACAAATTATTAACAATACCATATACAAGCTGTCCCGTAAGTAAAGTGACAAACTTCGGTTTCTTTGGATCAAAATAAAGACAAAATCAAGAATATTTTTTCCAAAAACGCTTTGTTTTCCAAATATTTACCATTTAATTTCTTTTACAAAATTATTCATATCTAGAGAGTGGTTTGACCGATTGAGTTCAAACATGGCATGCAGTTTAACATAACAATGATCTATTCTTAGGAAAATAATTGATTATATCCAATCATAAATTCCACAATGGCGGCTGTTTGAAAATTTCAAACATGAATTATCCAAACATAGTAAATTTTAACAAAAAATGTCAAGATACCTTTTTTGTAGCCCTTTCAATTCCCTATCGGATAGTGTGACGTTAAAAACAATCGGTTGAAGATAGATCAGTGATGTCTAATAATTGGTTTGTTCAACACATATTGTTGTGTTAACTGTATTGGTATAGGTTGCCGGGAAACAGAAACATTACTTTCGGGTCACCCTGTGACCCTGCGTACATATAAATATCTTAAGGGAAGAATTTTTATGTTTACAAAAAGAGGAGGAAGCTTTACCACTTATTATCCTAATAAATGATAATAACGTTATAATGTGATCTATAAGTAGGCCCTACTTCTTCAACAACTAATTCTAAGTTGTAATTTTGAATGAACAAACGCGTTTATAACATACTTCGATTTGCTATAAATGTAAACGTTAAATGCAAACCGATTTTCGGGTGACTATTTTATTTGGATAGTTTTATAGTTTTAGCATCTCTGTCTGTCCATCTGTCCCTAACCTATTAATATATTTATTGTGTGATGAATTTTCGTGTGTGCCAAGACATTATTTACAGAGATGCTTTTAGTAACCACAAAAGCAGAAATAAAAATCAAGTAAACACACATTTTTAAATTATTTTATTTAACTTTTAGGTTTCCAATAATCGAAACTTGAAAACATGTTTCTATGATTTTGTCTGCTAAGGTTTTGCATTCCAAAAATAAATAGTTTATAACACTGTCGTCGGGGTAGCATTTGAAAATTAGTTTTTGAAGAATTTTGTAATCTTTAGTTGAAGATAAATAGCACATTTCCGAAATACTGCACCAATATTTTACAAAAACCTGGGTAGAGATACTCATATATTTTACTGGAACTTTTAAGAAAAATGGGAAATTTGAAGGTATATACTATGAGGCTCACTAAGAAAAGATTTTGCAAAATTTCCATTTTTAAAAGTAAAAATTGCGAAAATCTTGGGTTTTACTCCCAGCCCTGTAACAGATAATGCAGCTGATTCTGATAAAAAGCTTGACAACACAATTGCAGGTTAGGTCTGTACTGAACGAACACACGTATCTTGAATGTTTTTACATTTATTACCATAGCAAACAACTTAGCAAATTTACAATCAGTGCAATATTTGACACAGAAAACGGTTTTTTTAGGTTAGTTTATTATAATAATATAAATAAAATAAGATGTGTGTAAGGTTAGCATGTTATTTCAGCATAGTTAGAAAGCATAAAACAATTTCAACCGAACGTAGTACATATGATGATGAAAAACTATTTTGATGGTAGACCACCATAGCACCACTAGGAATGGGGTGGGAAGGTGTTGATATGTATAAACAATTGTACACAACAACCAACAAACTTGACAATGTGTAAACAATTGACTTTTGCACGGTTTCTATTAAAGTGTGGTGTGCGGCAATATTGTGCTTGTATTGGGGAACCTTCTCTATCTCGAGTGTATAATGCATTCAAACCATTCTTATTTGAAGTTTATGACGGGTGTTGATGCATTGTTATTAATGCTGTTTTTACGGAACCCTTGGCCGGCATGTTTAACTCGCCACTCATTGCCGATTTCAAGACAGATTTCATGACTAAAAGAATGTGCAACTGAATTTGAATATCGTCCACGCATTCGACCTTGTGTTACAGCGCATATTTGGGTTTGATTTTGAATTCTGTGAATATTGATGTTATTATAAATAGGTATTGCTGTATGTCTATATAATAAATAGGGGGATCCACCCCTGCTCGTTTCTCTCACCAATCCCAGCGGCGATCATTGCCAAAGCAAGCATAAACAACTCTGATATTGTCAAGGAAATTACGATTGGTTAGGACGGAGGCACTTGGATCTGTATAGGGTGATGGGGGTAGTGGTGATCTATACATATTGTAAGACAGAGTTCGAAATAGACACGCACTATCCGAAATAATTGGAATGTCCGCGTGCGTTAATTTCACCATTAACCTTTTCAGTTGCACGCCCTTATATATAAGTTTGTGCTATTATAAACATATCACGAATACAAACCATACAGACTCACTGAATAAGAACCGAGCAAACTTGTTGTAACCGCTCCTAGATGGTGCTGATAAACTATCTTTTCCTTTACACGTAATATTTAAACCGATAGTAAAGTAACTGAAGTATTGTTAATTTGTCAGTTTTCTTTAATCAAGCCGTAGCCTAGTGGATAACGTTGCGTCTTCCTGATCAGAAGGTGCCGGGTTCGAATCTAGGCTAGGTAGACCAGATATCTAATCATATCTGTGGTTTGAGGGTGGGAGGGCGGAAGTAAAGCAAACGGTGGTTGGCTCGCTTCCAAGCTGACAGGATATGACTAGATATCTGGTCTCCGGCTGGGGCTGTTTTGCATAATTTTACTAAAGTATATATATTTACTAAAAAAAATAAACCAGGAAAAATATACTAAACATTTGATTCCTTTACATAACATAAAATTGTGTTAGGTTCGTTAACTAAATCAGTTATTTTATTTATAATATGTAACAGCAGTTTTTGTGTTTGTTTTTATTTTGTTAAGGTGGTTGCTATGGTAATGATGTAACTGCAATCAACAAAAGTGAGTTGGTCCGAATCAGCTGTTTCGTCTGTTATAGATCTGGAAATGTACACCCGTATGTTTACGCTTTAAAATTAAAATCTTCGTATTTTTTGCTCTACGTTGATTCTATTTCAGTCAGCCAGTCAGTGAGTCAGTACAAAGCCGCTTGTATATAAAATACACTTTATAATGTTAATGTCTGTGATATACGTATCTATAATGGAGTGTACCACAAACCACACGATGATGTACACCAACTACAATCATCCAGCGCTATGTGTTGTGTGCTGTGTAGTATTATTGTGTTCATGCTTAATAAACTTTTTTTAAATATTTATTTATATTACAACTTCAAAGGGAGTAATTGAAGATGGAATTACGGCCGAAACGCGTCGTAAATATTACAAGCATATTCTCGCATGTCTATTAAATAACAGGTATAATACTATTAGTAATATCCTGTATTTTATTAGCCGAATTTTGGAATTGTCTGAGGGTGGGACTACGTTTCTTTACGTTTTTAGACCATTTGGAGACGCTACCCAAAATTAATTTTTTATAGATATATATGTTTTATTCTATATATAAAAATTGGATTAAAAAGTGCTAGTAAATATATTTCAAAATTTCTGATTTTTTGGTGTAGTAGTAGGATTCTTTAGATACACTTTTTTGTTGTTTTTCGATCAGATTCAAAATGGCGGAGTTAGAAGTTGAATCGTTTTTGGATAAGGATTTGAGGAGTATACAAGCCCGAATACAATTTGTGAGTTACATCATTCGAAAGACAATAATTAAATTTACTATAATCCTGTGCAAAGGTATTTTAGATACAGTTCCCATAACAAGGAACGAAATTCATAGGAAGCTCCCAGTATTTAATACTAGTTATTCCCTGGTAAGAAAATTCGGCTATAGTAATGCGGCAGTGCTGCTTACGCTTTTTTTTCAATTTATGAAGTTTCTTGTATTCTAAAAAATCATGAAACTGTAGAGTATTAATTGAGAAAACTGTGTGTAAAATTTAGTATCGATATTTTTTATTGTTTTGGAGTTACGATCTTGATTCTGATTTAAAACGGCTGAGAGATGAAAATAATTCGCCTTCCTTTTAGTATTTTTTATGTCCCCTATTATTTCCTGACGTATGTGAGACTATTTTCCCAGCTCCCTGTTTAAACGTTGCTTGTGGTTTATTAGTTCCCCTTTCTACTAGCAGCATTTAATTTTCATACAAGTACGTTTAAACTACAAAATTTACTAAAAACTTTCACTATTTATGAACCATTAACTCCACCATTGTCTAACTGTTGCAGCCAAGATAATTAATTACACTTTCTAAACGATAAACCTGATTAGATTATTGTTAGCATACAACAGTCGGGATCTAGCAATTACCGGAGACGACCTGGAGAGCGCAGGCGCAGATTGATCAATTTTCCATTTAGCGCTCCAGCAATAATCGGTCCGACATTTCCTCATTATCCTGGGCCTGCGCTCTGCGCTGTATTATAGGGAAGGGTATTGTAACCCGACAATTACCTGTAGATTCTCCCAAGCAGTTAATAAAGACTACTCGATCTGTCTGGCAGGGGTAATAAGATGCAACGGTTATTTGTTTGGTTAAAATAAGATCAATCTATCTGGCACTTCTGCTGGCATTGCTAGTCTACCATCTCTTCCAAAAATGAATCTCTGTTTTCAAGTTCAACAACTAAATGAAACATATTCAACTACAAATCATCGTTAGATTGCAAAAGATTTTGTTTGGAAACATTCCGAGATATTTACAAAAAATTAACTCTTGTTTTATTTCAACCTTCAAACTAATAATTTAAAAATAAAGGTTGCTGATTGGTAATATGATTGTGTTCTGTTAGAAATTAGGTGTATGAAAAGGCTCTTCTCCACCCCGTATGTACAGTGTGGTTTTAATAAAATTGGTCTGAGTGCAGCAAGTGACCTAATTTTGATGCGGGAATTACTGTAGCGGAAGAGAGACGAACAATGCTGGATTTAAAACATAAGTCGCAGCATCTTTCTTCTAATCGCCCAATCAATGGTCCTCTCTACTCTGATCACCATCCAACAAAAAGAGAATGAATTGTGAATAAACAGAGTTAATGCACGAGACGACTCTTGTAGGTTGACTAGTAGAGCCACAGCCGGCATGAATCGCAAGCCGCGAGATTGTTGAAACATGCATTCGTATTCCCTTGTTTCGGATTGTATTTGTAAAAGAACAATCAGGGAAATAACTAAAAAATATTAAAAAGACTTTACATTTTCTAAGTGTGACTTTGAAATCTAAGTGTGGGATGCAAATTACTTTTTGAAATCCCACAAAATATATTACAATAATCAATTTGACTTGATTAAACCTTTCATTTAAAGTAATTGACGTAGATTTATTTCAACTTTTAGGTATAAAACAAAAGCGCATAGTCTTTACGAACGGTTTAAGAGGTTTCAAAACTTTTAAAATTGAAAATCGGCGTCCAAAATACATTAGCAAGTGTACGTTTCGGTGTGTTACTCTACAATACACAGTACACCTACAGCGGCGCAGCTGGTTTTCTTTCTCCGAGATAATAAATTGTTTTGTGGAATACATGTGGGCTTTACGTTTTGTAGTTATTCGATTTGATTACCAATTTGAAAAGAATGTATTTATGTTAACTAAAACAGTGTAACAATTACTTGTTTCTGAATACATTACACTGACTAAATATGTGTATTAAAAGTGTATTTATAGAGTATTTATTTTGTAGAAAACCTTTTCTTTTTTATTTCATTTTCGTTCAGTCCTCAGCAGACCTACAGGTGTAGTGTCATTAATTTACTCTCACGAATTCCGTTATAACAGTTTTTACGTGACGTAACTAAACCAAAACCGAACGGTTTTAATTTGTATCCAAACACAATCGATAAATCCGAATCGTGATCGCAAACGGTGTGTTGAAACCCACAAAGGTAATCCAGTGCAAATATCTAATAGACCTAACTTGTCCGAGCTGTCTGAAATTGTAATTGGACAGTCCGTTTTTGGAATGGAACGGTAGTCTCCCACTGAGCTCCCTTCATCAGAAAACATATCTCGTAATTGTGACTACAAGATGGTAAACTTCGATACGTCACTCACAGATTGACTGCACTACTGATCCGTGTCTATCCATGGCTTACTAGATCGCTAACTCAATTACCCGGCGCACAGATCGACCATCGCCATCTGCATACGTTTTCTTCTCTTCGTGTTCCATTTATCTCTATATTTCAAAACAACTATTAATTCAAACCGAGAGTGGTTTTCTTTAGTTTATGGCGTAACTATTTTATGTAAAGAAGTTGTTTATGCAAACGTAAAAGGAAATATATAATAGCAAACAAAAAATTACTTCGTGGCGTTCCAAGGATGTTTATTTAAAAAGACTACACAGATTAGCACGCCGTTTTTTACATCGTATATAATATGTTAATATGTTGCAGGGAAATCCATTCAAATCAGATCTTATGTTTTTACACAAAATTATTACAAACAAACAACACAGAAAATGATATAAATGAGTGGCAGTTTATCAAGTGCAGAAACGTTCACATATCAGGTGTCTTAAAGGCCCCCCCCCCCCCCCCCATTCTTTTGTTATTAATGGAAATAGTCAGATTTGCTTTGGTGGTTGTTAACATAACCAAAAATGGAGTGTTTTGGTGCATCGTAAATTTCAAACCCTCCTCCATTATGGGGGTAATTCGAAAATGTTAAAGGAGAACCCCTATTGAGTAACAAACGCCTCATTTTAAAAGTATTGATAAAAGAAGAAGATTGGCGCAAACCGGAGGTCTGTATGTTGATTCTATCCAACAAAATGGCCAATCAAAGTTATAACTTCCTAGTTACTCCGGTTAGCGCCAATCTTCTTGTTTTATCAAGGCCTTTAATATGAGCTGTCACTCAATAGGACTTCTCATTTAAAATTTTCGACTTACCCCCAAAATACCCCATTTTTTGGGGAAATTTACGATACACAAAAAACATTTTTGGAAAACAACCCCCTTTTTGGCCAAAAACCCCCAAAATCTGTTATTATTATTATTACCTAAACGAGAATTTTTAGAAAGATGCGGTTTTTCGCATATGGTAGGGTACATTAAGGGCTACAAATAAGCCAAATTTCATCAAAATCGTTAGAGCCGTTTTTGAGGAATTTAGATTTTTCTTTTTTTCCATTTTTGGGGGGTAGAACCCCTTAAAAATCAAAAATTTGAAAAAATGAAAAAAAATGCCTGGAAATATCCCAGAACTAAACCTACATACCAAATTTGATCAAAATCGGACAGTTGGTATGGTCTCCAGTTCTGTACACATCATAACAGACAGACATCACCAAAGAACCACTTTTTTGGGTTCAGGTGAACCCACCAACAACAAATATCACCAGAACAAATAATTCCACTAAAAATATTTTTGGGTTCAGGGAACACCAACTCAGATAATTCCACTAAACAATTTTTGAGGGTTCAGGGAGCACCAAAACAGATATTTCCACTAAAAATTAAAACTCGAAAATTTGGACGAAAACAATACTTTCTCCATATACTACGTATAGGGGGGGGGGAGAAAGTAAAAAGTTTAATTCCATAATTATGGGTTAAGTATAAGAGAGGACTTGATGGTCCTAACTTCGCCCAAAATAAAATCTATTCTATTCTATTCTATCGTTAATTAGTACTGTTATCATAAAAGAGTTATAAAAGTTAGAATATCGTGCTTTATTTGGCCTATTAGAGTCACCGGACCACATGTTTATAAATAAAAAAATTGTACTTACAGTACACAGTCTCGTGGTCTAATTACTCACCTTGTAAAGACTATCGCGGTTTCAAAAACACTATGTTTTCATCATCAGGCAGTACAAAAACAGTCAAATCGCTCAATCGAGGTCGTCACACAAGTATAAAACCATTAAAAAATACAACACACAAACGCTAATAACATGTACTTATTATTTTGGCCAAAATATCGCGTGCGGTACCGGTAACGAGCAAATCTAGACTGCGGAAATAAAATCAATTCGTTGAAATGTTAACAAGCTATAAATTAATAAATAAACAAACTGTTAATTTAATTACACCATTAAGAACTTTTTATATTGTTCTAGTGCCTTAGTATAAGTATAGTGGACGTATTATATATCCACAGAGCCCATTTTAAGATGTTTAACAATAAGTTACTCTGTATAGCTCCGCCACGTGACTTCTTTCTTCGTTTTCACTTAGGCGTTTTAGAGCTAATGCTCCATCCTCAGAGTATATCCCTCAATTAGAGTTCGTCAATACATTAATTAAACAACATTGACTTCGTACCAAACAAAATGAATCTTTTAAGATATGATGTAATCTGTAATTTTATAAGACAATTTTATTTTCGACTTTTATAATTTACACGTGAGAAGTGCTGCTAAGCTAAAAGATAAGGACGTGGTGTGGGGAGTACCCCTACTCATTGTGGCATAGACATTCACCACTATCTACTGCTCTACTTGGCTCAAGTACATTTTTGTCAGACTTCTGTGTAGATTCTTTTACCAGTGGTCTTTTTCAACCGAAATTAGCATACAAACGGGTTTAAACATTACAATTGGTCAGTTACTTCTTGATCCAACTAAATACCTGAAAACGGCTTTTGATTTGTATAAAGACATAGTGATAGTCTTTCTAAAATATACAACTCGAAACACAGCAATCTAACCGAATGAATTTATAGAAGGAAACTGGTCGTTACAGGCCGATAATTTAAACAGCATTTCTCTCAGCTAATGATTATTCTATAATTTTCTACGCACGTATAGAGTATTTTATCAATTGAACCGCGCAAAGAATGACAAATATTCCGCATAGATTAACCACACCCCTAAAACCTGTCGTATCTGTGCACTTATGCAACTGCGGCCATTCAATCTGTGAGTACCGGCGTACAGGTGTCCTGCGATCATTAGATAAATCAATTAATAATAAATTACCAACGGAAATATCAGTTCAATAAAAGTGAATTACCGACCTGAATTAATTTGTAATTCAAATATTAATGACGCTGAATTTATTGAACCGGCTGGGCACAAGCGTAAGGTAGGTAGGCAGTTCTTGAAGAATAAAAAGTTACAGAACGTTGTGTACCCAAAATTGTGTCAGATACAAATGTTTGGCCTGTGATATTCCAAGTATCCAAGGATGGCAATTATTTAATCTCTACTGCATCTCCTATAGTTGATATATTTCCCATAAAAGTTATGTGTATTTATTATTTAGATGTATGTATTTCCTCAAATTTACAATTTATATTTTTCAATTACACAAAGCGAAACGTAACACCCAAATAGACCAAAGCCTGTGCGTAGAAGTAGTTAGCATGCAGGAAAGCATGTTCATCATCCTAACACAAACACGTGTGTTTAAACTCAAATTTTAACTTACACCAATTTGTTGAACATAAACAGGTTTGTTAAACTAAACTGAAACACCTTTGTTAAACTTACACAATTTTACTAAACTGAAACTCGTTTGTTAAATTTAAAGACGCTTGTTAACTGAAACAGCGTTGTTAAATTAAAAACGATTGTTAAACTGAAACACATTTGTTAAACTTAA
>JAGFPH010002926.1:18084-30321 GCA_018207615.1 Philaenus spumarius | reverse complement strand
TTTTCGATTCTTTGACGAAATAATTCGTTCATCAAACTTTGATCAAACTTTGACGAAAGTGTATTTACAAGTTTTTTTTAAGATTAGTTTTTTAAATCTTAACCCGTTATTATATGAATTACGATATTTCAACTGTAATTTTGTAATAATAGTTAATAAAATTATAAAAATATTAGAATAAACCAAAACACAACCCCAAAATATGTATAACTTAATATCAAAGTTGATCAAAGAATTGGACAGGTGTAATATGTATTCTTTGACAAATCTTTGTCAAAGATTTCATCAAAGATCTTTGACAAAGATTTGACAAATTATTTGACAAACAACTTTGACAGTGTAATATGCCCCTTACCGAATAGTATAGGGCATGCGCAAAGTTGTATACGTTAAAATATAACAGCTGATTTCATCCACCAGCTGTAATAACTATATCGATAACCATATGAACCTTTTTCAGGTTATGTTTACAACTTTTACTTTGAGTTTTGTGTTTTTATTATAGGAATAACAATGTACAATGATACATATGATTCGTTCCGTCAAGTTTATAATTAAATTAATGGAAAATGTTCATAAATAAACGCCTCATGCTTTATTTTATACATGTTATCTAAAAATTAAATTATATCATATAATTATTCGTTATTACATTTTTATTTAATTTCTATAAATATAATTAAAATCTAATTAATTAAATACATTTCAATATAAATGCTTTAAAAAATTCTACGACTAAAAAATAAAACATAAAAAAACCTGCCCTTCGGATACAATCTACATAAAATATTAGCTAGTAGGGGTAGTTACTGCTAAAAGCAAGTAATCGAAATTCAAGTGAATTTTATCCACGTATACATCACTTAAAAATTTTAAGCACAACATTTAAGCTCTGTAGTTTAGTAGGAAGTTATTTTTTAACTTAATAAGTAAGTAGAACTTAGCCTATAATAAAGGAGGAGTTCCCAATTTCTTACCATTTATTAGCAAGTTAGAAAAATTCAAGTGAGGTATAATTTTTCTATGTATAATTTAAGAAAAAAATGTTATAAATTTCAGCTATCTAGCTTTTAGAAATTGTTTTCACATTTTCACCCCTTAGACGCAAGTAGTCGGAGTGCATTACTATTCCTATTTAACACATAAGGAACGAATGCGTCAAATGAGAGCTCTCTAGAGTTTCATAGGAAGTTTAACAATTTATTTGTATTGTAAAGTGGGGTTATATTAGCCCGTTTAACCCCTTAGACTCAGTTAAAAATCCTAGTGTGGTTTTCCTTTCATACATTAAGATTAAAGACTGGAATTTATATTATTTTACAGCAGCAGTAACCCCTATTTTTTCTTCTTGGACTGAAGTGGCCGAAAAGCGAGGGGTTTACATTTCCTTTGTACATTTTCAGAAAGACATGTATGTAATAAACTGCAGGACTCTAACTTAAAGGAATGAATAATAGTTGACATTTATTGTTTTAGTTGTTGTTATATTATTATCATTATCATCCTTTAAACTCAAATTGCTAATGGTGCGGATAACTTAGTGGTCAAATTCTCCTTTCCCCGAATTATTTCTTATATATGTTACAGGAAAAGTTGACTCTTGCTAGGTAAAGTCGGCTCTTACTAGTCTTTTCAGTGAAAGTTGATTAAAATCGAAAAGAGATGAATTTTTATTAACATTTACTAGTCAGAGTTGACTATACCAAGGGACAGCATAATCTTACTGCCTTGATTTAGTAAAAGTTTACTTTTTGCAAGGTAACGTTCTACTACGTAATAAAAACAAATAAAAACCCAAACCTTTATAATATAAAGAGAGATCACAAATGTTTATCATTTATAACAGCAAGGTAAAGATTTGTGACACTTTGAGTTTCAGAGCACATCTTTCTTCTTCACAAGCACTTCTTGGATTTGTAGTGTTGCTAGAGCATTTGAAAAATCCTTGTCCACTTCAAGTGATTGTGAACAGTCCTCACAGCTATTGTTTTATCCATACGTTTAGCTATTGTTTAACATGACCTAACCTAACCTGAATCCTTGGCCACTATTGCACTATAACAAATAGACGAGTAAATAATGGCGATTGCCTGGCGAGGATAATCGAAACAAAGATATGTGTGCGCAGTTACTTGTGGAGGAGAGCAACATCTCTGAATCAACTTATACTAAACATCAGACATAGTCAACTCTTCCTAGGAAAGGTTGTTCTGATTATTTCCAATCAACGTTTCTCTCCATAACAATCGAAATTTTCTGTAACATACACACATATTACACTAAGCCTTGTAAAGAAATATAGTAAATTAATTAATTTGTAACAATGATTGTTCAAGTTTTATGTAGTAAGACATTTCCTTCGATAATTTTATTAATTATACCAAACTTGTAGCAAATTTTAAAGTTTTAAAATTAATTAGAACCTATCAACTGAAATGCAATGTAAGTTTGTATCAGTTTGTTGAAATGCGAGGCCATTTGCACATAACATTATTTGCTGCAACCGGCTTTGAAAGGAGTAAGTCAAGATGCTCCATATGGCAGAACAAAATATATTTTCTGTTTTTTAGCATTTATTGTAATACGAGGTGTGATCTAAAAAATACTGCGAATAATTGTATTACAAAATTACTGCCCTTGGATAGCGATGCACTTGTCCTAACGTGGAATCCATGGCTGGAAGCATTTCTGGAAGGCTTCTTTCGGAAGGGCTTCAGATGCTGGGTCGTGGCCATCTCACTGTCGGGAATGGTGTCAACACGTTTTCCTTTTAGCACATTTTTTTATTTTTGGGGAAAGCCAGAAGTCGCATGGTTCTAAATCTGGTGAGTAAGGATGTGGGCATGCAGGAACACTTTTTCCGGCAAAAACTCGCAAATCTAAAGCGACTTATGGCACGGCGCGTTGTCTTGATGAAAAAGGAAGCTATTGGCCCATTTTTCTGGTCTCTTTCTACACACATAATTGCGCAATCGTTCCAGTACCCCTTTGTAGAAATTGGAGTTTACAGTTGCCGTCACTATCGGAAGAAAGAAACAATGAACATGACCTTGATGTTCGATTTTGACTGACGTGCTTTTTAAGGCATGGAGAGTTAGTGGTTTCCCATTGAGGAGTCTGAATTTTTGTCTCAGGAGGATAATTCTGTAGCCATCTTTCATCTCCAGTTACAATTTTGGCCATGAAGTCCTTATCAGCATGAAGACGATCCTTCAGTTTCGGACAAACTGAGACACGATTTTCCTTCTGTTCATCAGTAAAAAATCTGGGAACAAATTTTTCACACACTCTTCTCATTTGCAAATAATTGTTTAAAATGCTTTGCATGCACCCTTTGTACAAGATGTCAAGTTCTTCGGTAATGTCTCGAATAGTCATTCGCCTGTTTAAACGAACAAGATTGCCCACTTTTGCAAGTTTTCGACTGTTTTTGACGTCGAAGGACGCCCCGACCGTTCCTCGTCTTCAACTTACTCAATTCCGATTTTAAATCGATCATACCACTTGTAAACAGTCTTCAGTGTTCCCACATTACCGCCGTACACTGATTTTAACATTAGCTTCTTTTTCACTTTTTCCAACTTTGAACAAAATTTAATATTAATGCGTTCGTCGAAATCCATGATGCAAGACAGACACGGTAAACACGGCCTCACTATAGTGACTCTGGAAACTGACTGACAAGTCAGAATGTGTTCAAACTTGACACTAGCTGTCTCAACAGATCAATCTGTCGGACATATTAGATCAAATTGATGGAGCGTCAGCAATTGCTAATATAAAAATTCATTCACCGTATTTTTTTATCACGTCTCCTACATGATATATACTCTTACAAAAATTTTAAGACTAATTTCAAGTCAATATGTATGTTTTTCTTGGTGTGTAAAGTGTTTTTGTAAGGACGTAAAAATCTTAGATACCACTTCAGGCAGTAAGAATGATTGATGCGATTTTAATGTATTAAACATTATATACTTAATGTGAATATGAAGTAACTACGGAAGGAAGCTCTTAAAAACAAGAAGTTAGAACCAAATTTATCAAAATATGATTTTTTGAAAAAACTGAGCGAGGCTATGTTATTTTCAACTTAGCATCAATAGCAAATTGGTTTTACTCCTAGATGGTGCTGATGTATTCGTTTTTACTTGTACCGGTACTTGTAATACTTTGTGTTGCTAGGTTTTCCTTAGAAAAGAAAGTAAAGTAACTAAATTTTTTAATTTAGCAGGTTTTTAAATTTAGCGGAGTGGAAAGCGTGGTATTTTCCTGATCAGAAGATTCCAGATTTGAATCTCGGTTAGAGACCAGGTATTTTTTTTTCATATCTGTGATTAGAGGGAAGGAGGGCGGAATTAAAGCAAACGGTAAACCTCCCTCGCTTATGAACTGAAGTAATATGACTACTTGTGTTTTCCCAATAAGTTTTTTCTTCGTATTCCAAACGTTTGTTTTTGAGGACTTTATTTAAATTATTACATTTCTATTTTCCAAACCATTTTATTTTTTTGAATTAAAAAATGAAACCATTAAAATAAAAAAAGTAAATTCTGTTAAAAACAATTGAGTTCTTATTTGCTGGAATATATTATTATGCTACGGGGTTTTTAGAATATGTACCAAAACTACCATACAAATCAAGCATTAGGGCTTTGTTTTAGGACAAAAAATGAATATACAATATACAAATATGTAGGCCTATACAGAGTGTTTGAAAAATCTGGAAACGGCTTAATATCTCAAAATGAACTAATTTTATGAGTTAGAAATAAATGCAGCCATAATAGAACCACTTTTTGGTGAGTTTGAAATGTTTTTCCACGTTCTTGGAGCCGCTATCTTGCAATGAACTTCGTTTTTTTTATGTAATATTTGACGAAATAAACGGTACCAGGAACTGGCACATACTTTCTCACAAACATATTTAAATTATTAAACAGATTCACTGTGACTTGTAGGGTGGGGTAGGAGAGGTGATTTTGTATTAAAGTTGTTTTCCTATAAAAATCCATAAAATAATGGAAAAACCAACTTTTCTCAAAAACGGCTCGAACGATTTTGATTAAAATTTTACAGTTTATAGTAGTTTAGGTCTCTAATAAACTTTAAAATTTTAATCAAAATCGTTAGAGCCGTTTTTAAGAAAAGTTGATTTTTCCGTTATTTTAAGGGTTTTTATGGGAAAATTACCCTTAAAAATAAAAAACTCACAAAAATGAAAAAACGCCTGGAGATACCGTGGATTAGTACCTTCATACCAAATTTCATCAAAATCGGACGACTGGTTTAGGCTCTAGGTCTGATAACATCCACACAGACACACAGACAGACACACACCCACACAGACACACATACAGACACACACACAGACATCACTCCGAAAACCACTTTTTTAGGTTCAGGGGGACCCAAAACGGATATTTCCACAAAAAACTCAAACTCGAAAATTTTGACGAATACAATACTTTCTCCATATACTATGGTATAGGGGGAAAAAGTAAAAACGATGGTTAAATACGTCATGTTTTATTAGTAGCTGTTAACCATATCAGCTGATTAAGATTATTGTTATCTTACAGCTGATTTAGTTTAGAAAGATATTTTCTTCTTCTTAGTAAATTTAATTTTTGTTAATAAATGTTTTGAATTTAAATAAATAACTTTAAAAATAATTCATCTTGTATTTGTTATCTGGCAAATTTGTTTTTGTGTTGCAAATAAGTCTGAAGCTGCTTATTTTCCCTAAGTTATTTAATTTCTCTAACATGTTAGTTAACAAAGTTTAGGGCGTTAATTACAATTAGTATTTTTTAATCACATTTTAAAGTTTCAAAAAAATTATAATAACATGCGAAGTTCATTGCAAGATGGCTAACAAAAATTTCAAACTCTCCAAAAATTGGTTCTTTTATGGCTGCGAATAACTGCATTTATTTCTACATCATAGGACTTGTACATTTTGAGATACCGTTTCCAGACTTTTCAAACACCCATATTAATATAACAAAGATGGTATGGGAGAGATTAACTCCCATTAAAACTGTAATCGCGTCTCGTGAAAAATTACCTTTTTAAACTTAAATTTAGATTTTCCTGTGGACCTTTAAAAGATATCATTGTGTGTGCTGCTTGTCACATTACCATACAAATTTTAAATACAGTTTTGTCGTTATTCTTATTAGTTTCGAAAATACAAATTGTTTAATACAAAAATCAACAGCAATTTTAAAGGTCGCTTCTGAAAAATCACACAACTTTTAAAATCATATATTTTCAGAAAACTTGTACTTAAAGTGTGTAGAACGGTCCACTCTACAAATACGAAACGAAAAAATCAAATTGATATCTCTATTTGTTCCCGAGAAAAGTGTAGATACAAATTGTAGATTTAACAAATCCATTACCAGTTTGTTTAAATCGTGGGTTATCGGTATATTGGATTCGAGCAGTAGGACTTCCTCAATTAGCAAACGACTACGGCCCTAACAGCCAACTGATTCCAATCCATAGATAAAGTTTCGTATTCTAAAAAAATCCTAAATAAAACTTTCACGTTTCAAAAGTGTTTGCACAAAAAAATAGTCTCACGAACTATAAGGAACAAGGATCGCAAGTGACTCAAAAACAAGCGAATTCCTCCATAGAATTATCTACTCTAAGAGGGATACCAATGTACGAACAAGTCTATTAAACGGTGATAACGATTTTAACATCGAGTGTTAAGTATTTCAACTCCTTTTCGAGACCTGTTTTCTAGGCTATTCTGTTACTATCACTTCTTGTGTTGAAATTCCAGGGTAAACCACGATCATACACTTGGAAGCTGGTAAGCAACTGGCCAATGTGCAGAGTAGATCTTACCATAAAGCGGTAGTGTCAGTTTACCTCTGTTTAGAATAGGAAAGCTATTTTTACTATTCTTCATTTTTTTTCAAATGGAAAGGTATTTGAACGATTACAGGTATGTCTTATTCAATAGGCCTAATGTAAACGAGATTTTTGTTTTATGTAGGATGGATTTTCAATAAGAATAAAGTTAAAATTAAAAGCATTTACTGAAATTGTGAAATTGCCCTTAGTTTTAAAGAAAATTTGGGAAACTTTTGCGTGCTTCGCATTTACCATGCTATCTTCACAAGCATATTTAATAATATCTTTTTCATGTTTAAGATTAATCATAACCTCAAAGTTAAAATGGTAAATAATATTAAATTACTAAATCAATGAATTTGAGTTTACGATATTACAGAAGTTGAAACAGTATGAATTACACTGATCGTAGAATATCTTGAGCTGTGGGAGCCGTTAAAACTTGAACAGTTTACAGGGTGGAAGGAAGAGGGCCCTCCAGCGCATGCGCGGCCATGTACTAACCTGACATGAAGATGTCACGTAAGAGTCGCTGAGTAAACTCAGTAAAGCAATACATTTCCCATCAAAAAACGCTAACTTATATTTTAAAAAATTCCGATAATTTAGGCCTACATATTACACTAGCAAATAAACGACAAATTTCTTTGATCAAAGATTTTTTATCAAAGAAATTTGACGATTCTTCGACGAAATAATTCATTCGTGAAATTTTGATGAATCTTTGTCATGTTGTAAACTTTGACAAAGATTTTCAAAACAGAATAAAGTACTAAAATATTAATAAATTACGCAGTTTTTAAGTAACCTCCTATCTTCAAAATACACCTTTCTTCAGTTTTCATATATTACATGTGTTCCTTTCTTTTTATATTAATAATACGACGAAAAAATTGACTTGGAGTGTTGAAGTTATGACAACTTTAATTTTACATTATGAAAAAGAAGAATGTTTGTGGAACATTCGCACGAATGCCTATAAAAACCGCGATGTAAGGCAAAAACCTTTAGAACAAATTACAAATGTTTTGCAGTCTGTAATATTGGGGTTTGCAGTATAGCCTATGTTTATGTTTTTTGTAAAACATTAAAGCGCCTTTGAGTTTACTTTGTTGTAAAAGTATATTTACAAGATTTTTAAGATTTATTTTTGAAATCTTTAAACCAGACAAACCCGTTATGATAATATGAATCACGATCTTTCAACTGTAATTATTTAATAATAGTTAATAAATAATAATAATAAAAGAATGAACCGAAACATAACCCCAAAATATGTCTAGTTAATAAGCCAACTGATCAAAGAAATTGGACAGGTGTAATATGTTTTCTTTGACAAATCTTTGTCAAAGATTTCTTTGATAAAAGTTTGACCAAATATTTGACGAATAACTTTGATAGTGTAATATGCCCCTAAGGGACAATCGAATGGGGTTTTACATTAACAAAAACAATACTACTGTATACTAGCTATCATAGTATAGTCTGTCCGCTCGGCCGTGATACCTGACTTCTCGGAACTCAACGCCCCCTCCACTAGTTTGCCAACGGCAGGTTCGGCGAGCGGGTAGGGAGGGGGGATTGAGTTCCGAGAAGTCAGGTATCATGGCCGAGCGGAAAGACTATACTATGATAGCTAGTATACAGTAGTATCGTCTTTGTTAATATCAAAGTGAGTTAGTGGAAGCAAGATGTTTGTGGCAAGGCTAGTAGCACGCTGCGCGCTGTTTATCCCTCCCCCTCTAGTGATGTAGGCCACAGCTCTAGATATTCCGCGCTCAGTGTACTTCTACTAGCTCTATCTCTCAAACAAAAACCTAACCTTCGAAGTCTGAACAGGTGCGGATCCAGACGGTTTTCAAGGAGGATGGCTGTCTCTTATCCCTGAGGGGGTATAGAATATTTTTTTGGAATACAGTGCTTGAAAATTGGGAATTACGGTCTGAAACGTCTGGAAACGAAGTCCGACCAACCGTTTTCAAGTCGGGTCGAGTGTAATAGCTCTTATTTTCTTCAAAAATTCGGCCAAAAGTATATAGCCGATGAAAAAAATCCTGATGAATCAGACGCGAGCTCTAACGGCAATGACCCATAACAGGCTATTTTCGATTTTTTGTTATATCTCGAAAATTATTGGTCGGAGTTAAATCGTGAGTATATACAAAATAAAAGCAGATACAATTTGCAACAAAATTAACTCCATGTATGATTTTTGTATTCATCCAAAACTGTAACAGGGTGGGTATTGATGCAATTCAAAGTAGGTATTTTACCGAAATTTCATTAAATATATGAATACAATTCACAAATAATTCAATATTTAAAATATTGAATATAAATAAATTTATTTAAATCATGAATTTAAACGCATGGTTGGAAATGAAAACTGTGAAATCCACCTGAGGGGGATATGCCGACCTGAAAGGGATTTCTAAAACGAAAATTTAATTTAGAAGTAGCACTATCCACTGAGACTGTATATTTATATAAAGAAGTACTAAAACACGAATCGTAAACAAAAATTGTTTTAATTAACTCAGAACGAGTTCATTAAGTTCTCTCGAGTGTAACGGGTGTCAATAACATTTACTCGGATTCGTTATGTAATTAGATCGATTGCTTTAATAAATTAACGGTTTTATCGATTTGTGAGCGATAAAATGTTAATAGCATGCTTGGGTAAGTGGTATTCGTTAATTGTACTCGTTAAACCCGGTAACGGCGTTACGTTAGTGGCAGATAACCATCAAGACATCGTTTAGTTTTAAATGTATCGACGTTTTGCTTATTATGCGTTTGATGTTTATTCTATTTGCTGTGCGTTTTTTTCTTGGTAGTTTTAGTGCAAATGTGGCTATTAATTAAGAGATACGTACAGAGTACTCATGTAAGCTCGTGTTACGTTTTATTCGTCTAATATACTAATACTGATTGAATGAAGGAAAAATTACATTTACGCAGGCCTTTAAACTGTTCTAATAGAGCCAGTTAAAGATGTTGTTTTCTAAAAATGTCCCGCACTGGGCACTGGGTGCAGACTTGTTGAATCTATTAAAAAGGGTTTGACGTCTCTCGCGGTCCCTAAAACAACAACTAAACAAAACATATACAGGGTGGGTAAAAAGTATGAGAACGGCTTAATATTTCGTATATAAAGACAATTTGAAAGTAGATGTGATTGAGCAACCTACTCTATGTAACAATACTATTTTATTGAGATTTCAAAAATATTATCCGCCATATTGGATCCGCCATCTTGAATATAAGTTTGTTTTTATAAGTGATAAGGTGGTCATGTGAGACATCATTTCGATGAAGAATTTCAACAGAAAATCAACTGTGAAATTTGCAAATCCATATATTTAATAAACGGTATCAGTTAACTGACACAAACTTTCTCCCAACTTACTGTAGTCAAAATAATATTGTTTTTAACCATTTATATAACAAATGATTATAGACCTACTAGTTAGAACAAAACTACTTTTTAGAACAACACAAAAAAATAATATTCTACCTACGTCAATCGTATAAAAAAAATATTGTCCTAGGCGGGATTCGATCGCGCGACCTTTGAATTACTGGCCGTGCTCGCTACCGTGGTGCTATCCCGTGCAGCCGCTACCGTGATGCTAGATTGACAACACAAACTTGTTTATTTTTAAACATTTCCCCATAGTTATAAAACGCCGAAGTTTTGATAAAAGCGGGTGGTGTCATTTTGTTTGGCATCTTAAGCACTATAAATACTGAAAATTTGATCAAAATCGTTAGAGCCGTTTTTGAGAAATTTGCATTTTTGTCGGTTTTTAGGGGTAAATCACCCTTAAAAATTAAAAATTCCCAAAAATGAAAAAAAGCCTGGAGATATTAGGGTTTAGTACCTACATACAAAATTTCATGAAAATCGGACCAATAGTGTCCTTTCTGGTCGTGTATACATACAGACAGACTGACAGACAGACACCACACTAAAAACACTTTTTTGGGTTCAGGGAGCACCAAAACAAAAAATTCCACTAAAAATATTTTTGGGTTCAGGGAGCACCAACACAGATAATTGCACTAAAAAATTTTTTTGAGTTCTGGGAGCACCAAAACAGATAATTCAACTGAAAATTCAAATTCGAACATTTTTACGAAAACAATACTTTCTCCGTATACTACGTATAGGGTGGAGAAAGTAAAAAATGTAAAATGGCGGATAAAACACCAACGATTGTATTTACAATTAAATAAGCTTTCAAACAAAATTCCAAACAACAATATTTGGGAGTATTTGGTTGAACAACATGAAATCAATTTTGGAAAAATCCAAAAATGGCAGTAACTCAAACATTTTAAATAGTAACAAATATCGTTGTGTGGCATGTCGTTTGAAAGCTGATTTAATTCTAAATTTAAAAAGAATAATAATTAATATTTAAAAAACACAGTACAGGAAAACGGGGCAAAATCGGAAAACACGATATCGTTCGGTTTTTGGCCGCCATTTTTAATCGGTTAAACATATGGATGTGCAAATTTCACCGTTGGTTTTCTCTTGAAATTCTACATCGAAATGATCTATGACATGACCACCTTCCCATTAAAAAAAAAACAAAGTTATATTCAAGATGGCGGATACATTTTTTGAAACCTTAATAAAATAGTGTTTTTAGATAGAGTACGTTCCTCAATCACATCTACATTCAAATTTTCCTTATATACGAAATATTTTACCGTTCACAAACTTTTCAATACCGTCCTGTATATATTTAAATGTAGACTGACGTCACGTAGTCTACATAAAACACTTCTTATAATTTCACCCATAATGGTGATTTTTTATGCAGGTGTGTTGATACAACTTCATAGAAACGAATAAAATTTTGAAATATGGGATCATTTATTTATTTTTTATTGTGTTGAAATGTTTTTGTTTGTTTTTTACTTTCTCCACCCTATACGTAGTATATGGAGAAAGTATTGTTTTCGTAAAAATGTTCGAATTTGAATTTTCAGTTGAATTATCTGTTTTGGTGCTCCCAGAACCCCAAAAAATTGTTTAGTGCAATTATCTGTGTTGGTGCTCCCTGAACCCAAAAATATTTTTAGTGGAATTTTTTGTTTTGGTGCTCCCTGAACCCAAAAAAGTGTTTTTAGAGTGGTGTCTGTCTGTCAGTCTGTCTGTATGTATACACGACCAGAGAGGAGATTATTGGTCCGATTTTCATGAAATTTGCTATGTAGGTACTAAACCCTAATATCTCCAGACGTTTTTTTTTTATTTTTTGGAATTTTTAATTTTTAAGGGTAATTTATCCCTAAAAACCCATAAAAACGACAAAAATGCAAATTTCTCAAAAACGGCTCTAACGATTT
>JAGFPH010002925.1:144560-158499 GCA_018207615.1 Philaenus spumarius | reverse complement strand
GTATCAGTTTAAAAGTGAGTAAAAGGGAAAATCGCCAAATATGTAAGTAATTTAAAATTTTCAATTTATGTTAAGACAGATCTCGAGATTAAGCAAATTAAACCAAATCAAAATAGTAACCTTACAATATTTAAGGGTTGTTTTCACAATTTCACAACTTAGCAGAACGTGAAAAATGTAAAACAGGTATATTTTTTATATGTATCTTGTAAACAATAAATGTTTAAAATATCAGTTCTCTTTAATATCAGCTTTATTAGCTTTTAAGTATAAAAGTGTATATTTATTGTTTTTAGGGTTTGTTATCACATTTTCACCCCTATCAGCAGGTAAACAAAATCTAAAACTGGTTTGTATTTGTATGTATCTTGTAAGAAATAAATGCAAAATATTTTCAAATTCATTATTAGTGCACTTCTAGCGCCTATGAGCAATATGTGTACTGTTCACAGAACTACTAGTTATATAATTTAATAGCATTTTTTTTTTGCAAATTAATAATGGCAGAATAAACTATATACCATCATTTTGTAAACAAATATGTAGACGCACTACACCTTTACAAATTTAAAAACAATATTTCAAAAAAAATCATAAGTTAAAAATGGTTTAATTATAGGCCTAATCAAATTTAAATCGAATGGCTAATTATAAAATAATTATAATTAATATCATCTCTTATAATAGTAATACCCCCCATACTTATTTTACATAACATTATTACGTGTATACAATTTCCCAAATAAATTTAACATACTTATTTTCCAAAAATAAAATTACATTTTACTAGTTCGTCGAGTTGGAGTTGCCCTCTGGGACGTAGAGAGTACGTCCAGGACACGTATTTCATAGCGGGGAAATATCTAATGTAATATAACCCTTCACAACAAAATATATGATTTTATGTTTTGTAAAACTGGCACTTTTAGACTAGAATTGGGGAGGGTCAATAATTAAGTTTTATATCTTTTTGATCTCGTGAATACTTCATGAATTTAAAAAACCAGAAATATTACATACTCAAAGAAATTGGGGTTATTACTTACAAAATATATACAAAATAATTTCTACTAATATCTATAAAGCTAGATAGCTGAAATAATGTGGTATGTATTATTCATAAGTTATATTCAAAAAAGAAAAATCATTTGAATTTTGATTAATTTTATCTAAGGATAAAATTACGCTTTTACGTAGCCATTACTTTAGGTAAAATGTAAGCTGAAATATGACATTTATAATACAGGTGAACGGAAGGGGGACTGTGGATAGCTGCTAGATACGGATACCTGCTTACAATCAGTATATGTAATACATGTAAGCCTGGTTTGTCCATGATAACACCGCAACCCACCAACGCGGTCTCATGGGGATTATATGGTATGGCAGCCTTTCATCCTACATCCATGCAGAAGGTTTTGGTTTAGAACTGCAGCTTTTGGGTTCGGAGATGGCTGACATAAGAGAAATGGCGCCATTGGTCTTCTTATGTGAAGCAGCTGGGAATAGAGTGCCGGAGTATCCGAGACTGACCAGAATGTTCCGGAATGTTATTGACTATTCCAGAAGGTTCGTCAATGTTCTAGAATGTTCCAGACAGGCCATCGAAAAGACTTCCCGTTCCGTTCTTGAAACTGGAAACGGAGTATGAAGTTAGATACCTAAAACTTGGCATTTATTACTCTTAAGTTATCCAACTTTTCTAATTTGATTATTTGCATCTATGTTGTAAATATTCGGGAAATATTTTAGATAATATGTACTCATAGACGTGAAATGTATCTTAAACTGGCAAGAATCGTTGCTTTTGCGTTTGCAGTAGCATAGCTGATCATGTAAGTGAGCTTAAATTTGATGCATAGATTGATTCGCATTGTAACCCAGCCGCAGTAAAAACTAATTGAAAATACAACATGTAATAATCCACTTTCGTAAAATAAAAGATAAATAAAAGAAAATAAGAGAAAAATATTACAAATATGTAACATGAAAAAATAAAAAAAATCCTCGTAGTGGTTATTCAGCTAGTTACTCATAAAAACTGAATATATAATAAGTTATATAATAAGTTCTTGCTCATAAAAGAAAATTACATCAAATAACACTGATATCACAATAAAACGTAATTACGTCGTTATCTTTAGTTTTGCCAAAGTAAAATTCAACAAGGGGACGTAATCGCGTAAGTGTCGAGACAGAAAAAGTATGTTACTACTGTTCCGTATATCAACCTGAAATCTGAAAGAGTGATATTTGTAAGAAATATATTCTAGCATAAATATTTAAAAGATTGGATGAAGGCAATTTATACTATTTATAAAAAGAAAAATTACTTTTTATAAATAGTCGTTTTGTGTAACGATACTATAAATGCAGTTTATTGTTCTAAGTAAAATGAGGATTGATTTAATCCCCTCTTGATTTCAGGAGTGTTTTTCCATGCTGATTTGTGAATATCATTGATGAACATTTCAACCTCAGAATCAAGTTGTATGTAGTGGCACCATCAGTTGAATTCTTTCTTCAACCGACATCCTGAAGTTTTTACAGTTTGTATACTTATTCACCAACACAGGGTTACATGGTATTTGAATAACACAATTACTTAGAGTTAAGATAATTGGTGTATGATCCGAATTAAGCTCTACGTTGACTTCTATGTTCATATTCCTTGATATGTTCTTGACAATGTAGAAGTCTATTAAATCAGGTACAGTATTTTGGCAGGATCAGAGGGCCAATAGATAGGTTTACCTGTTGATATAGGTTGACATTTATATAGATTTATTGCTTTTAATAATTATTTCCCTTTGGTTGTTATAAGTATTGATCCCCAGAACGTGTGTTTGGGATTAAAATCTCTTCCAATAATAAATCGATTTCCTCATAACCTAAACAGTTCAAGACATCTTTCTACTTTGGTATTTTGCTTCGGGGAACAATACAGTCAAACCACAGTGATGTAATTTTTAGTTCTGACACTAATTACTGTTGTTTGAATGTCTTCTGCTTCAATTTTGGTTTCCTCATTATGATAGATATTATCTTTAATTATTGCTGCACTTCCACCTCTATCTTTATTTTCTAGTTTGATTGTATGATAAACGTTATATCTTTTAAATTTTATAAAAGATTGCCTGATGAAGTGTGTATCTAAAATCAGACACACATCAATTTCATTTATATCTATTATTACCTGAAGCCCTTGCTGGTGATTGAGCAGTCCATTTGCTTTAAAGGACATAATTTTTAATACATGTGTCATTTTATTTATTTTTGGATTTTGGAGTGGATAGCAAGATTGAGTTGCAGAGATTGATTAAAATCGTTGTTCTCAAACTTTTGTCATTTATTATAATTATTCTGATCAGAAGTAACAATGGAGGCATATGTTGGTTTATTATTATTAATGTTGTTGGTTTTTCCTTTGCTGAACTGGTGTATCTTTTATAATGATTTAGTTCTATCTACATTTAAATTCTTAATTTTGTTGTAGTTCTTTAGCCACAATACATCCTCTATAATTTGCTGGGTGACCTTCACCACACTTAACACATTTTGGATTATGACTTTCAAATTGTTGAAATTCTCTAGTAATATGTTTATCAGCTTATTTAACACATCTAGACTCTTTGAGCAGATCCGTTGAGTATGTCCAAATTATGTCCAAAAGCATTTATTGACATAACAACTAATTTATCTAAAATAGCATTTTATGTCGTAACAGTGTCCCTGAATTCAATTTATGTACGCCAAATTTTTAGGATGACCTTTGACCACCCGGTAGCTATAACTAAAGCAGTGATTTATGCGTTTATATACGGTTTTTTTCTTTATTTTAGTTAGGATTATGTCTGAAACTATTGAGTGTACTTTTTCTAAATTATAAGAAACGCCCTAAATAGTCAACATAAATACATATGTGATATTAACGTACTTAATCTACATAAATTTAAGTTTAGTTTTATTTTATAAATAAAACTCAAATAATCTAGGACACATAATATGTGGTATCGTTGACAATAAAGATGTTTGTTCAGTTGTTTTAAAAACTCAGTTCCAGGATGTTCAGGATATAAAACGAATATAATAGTGCAAAACTTGGCATCGTAACATCTCGGTGACAGTATTATAAAGGAAACAAGGAACAATTCTGGGTCCAAAGATTTAAAGGGTCGTATAGAGTGAGAATTTGTTACTGATATTAAAGAATTATCATTTGCGCATTTAAATAGTTACTTGATAATTCAACAGATATTGGTGTTTGTGTCTATAGTATATTTTAAAAAAAATTGTGTAAACAGACAGTTCTAAGTCTTAGAACTATTTCTTGAAACAAAGGCATAGAAACATAACAGTATGGGGTGAATATTTCTAAACAGGTCAATTTTAAGACAAAAAATGGCAATCAAGTTTTAAAAAAAAAATTATTTTTTTAAATATTTTCAATTACATTTAACTATGTACTACACTTCTTCAAAAGGAGCACTCATAAAAATCATTATTACGGGATATATAAAATATTTTTTAATTATCGCATGCCAGAGGAAGGACAGCAATGACCAGAGGAAAGACATTTCTTTAAATGACAGACTTTATAATGAATAAGTATATATATATATATATATATATATATATATATTAAAAAATTAAAAATTTGGTAAAATATAAACACACATATCTGTTTGAATGTAAATTTATTTATATAAAAAACTTAAAAGTAACGGTAACAAACCCATATAAATCATAGTATAATTAGGTACGGTAGAGTATAATTTTGTCAGACTGCAATAAATCTAACAAGAACGTTACTTGAAAATGTAAAATGCATGAATATAAAACGCAGTTGTCACTTAAGATAAAAAACAACAATTCTCAAACTTATCAGTCTTTTTATAAGTCTTATAGTGTTGACAACAAGTCTTTTTCATCAGTCTTACTATAGGCTAATTTGTCAAAGTGCGTTTCAACTGCGGCAAAAAATAAAAACCCACCTCATTGGCACATCTCATAAAGGGTGTACTAAATGTTTGATTATGTAGTACAGTAGATTTAAGACTTTTCAAAAACATCTAACTCAGTGGGAAAACGGAAATATACTCGTTTGCCTCTTAATACTTTAGTAGGCGGTTTCAAAATACATCTAATTTCCTCGAATGTCACGACAGAATGGTCGTTTTCATCCAGTCGAAACAGCTGTTTTGAGTTAGGTAATTTACTGTTAACTATTCTAAGAAAATAAACTTTTACTTCCCCATCGTCATCTAAGTCATGCTGACATACAGCAACATATTTGTACACGTTTGGCTTTTGTTTTGATTTGATTGTTGATTGTTCTTGAAGCTCAACAATAATGTACGTTTGGTCTTTAATTTCACTAGCTGAAAAGCAAGTTTTGATGTCCATTTTGTCTGCTTCTGCTTCAAAATCGTCTTCGTTATCAGAGTAGATGTCCTCATATCTTAACCTTTTACTTGTAGATGTACAGGGCAAGTTTTGATTTTCTTTTGAAGAACCTGCAAACAAAGAAATATCATTAATTCGCTAATATATTTTGGAGCTTCTTTGGTTCTGAAAGTTATTAAATATTTATTAATTGAAATAATAATTCAATAACTTTCAGAACCATCAGATAAGCTGCAAATCAAATATTTATTATTTCAATTACATTGGTAACATACATTTTTTTAAATGTATTCAAACCACAAATACTTTTTAAATTTTTAAAATTAAGTCTTCATTTGAATTAGAAAATTCCAATTGAGTTTGAATCATAAAACAAAAATACAATGATAATAGTTAAACAAAATAAAAAAGATCAAAGCTTTTAACTGAGAGATGAACCTACCTTTTTCTGAGTAATCCAAAACTCCTATTGATGGGTGCTCTTCAAAATCAAAAAAGCTTACTTTTCTCAAGTACAAAATTTGAGGTTCTTGTTCGCTGTTCAAAACTTGATGGACCTTTAGTGTCCCTTTAAAAGGTTTGACAGCACCAGAGTCTATTATTTTACCAATATTTACAATCTCGCCCTCTGAAACAGTATAGCATTTCACTCCTTTTACTTGTTCTTCCAAAACAGTCCTCAGTTGTTCAAGATTTGAGATGTCGTTTCCTTCTGCTACAAATCTGTCAGCAGTACGTTTACTGACACCTCCAATGCCGTCAGGGGCCCCTTTACCATGGCCGGCCTCTAAATAATTCCAAGAAAATGACTTAAGTTCAGGGTAGATAGTTTGGACTTTGGTGGCTAGAAAATAAAACATTGTTTTATTACGGTACTGATTAGAAGGTCCGTCACTTACGAAATGGAGAGTGTTTACCTTGTACTCGTTGCCAATGTATTTTAAAACTGGAATTAAATGTGCCCAAATGGCAGGAACATCATGTTTGAGGCATTCCGAAAGAGTACAAAAATTAACATTTACAGTTTTCTCTTGCTTTCTTATGTAAACAACCACTGTGTGCAGGCTCAGTTGTTGCCTTGAACCTCCAAAATGGAACGACTGAATTTCTTCTGCAAACTTCGTTTGATAATTCTCACTAAAGTCCATTTGAATGATTGCTTCGTTTTCTTTTAAATTCTTCTTTAGATTTTTTATTGCTCTATACTGATGAATAATTCTTCCCTGATGACTAAGATAACTCTGTAGACTTTTTTCAAACTCTTCAACTAGGCCTACAGTTTTTGGTTTGCACACCACAACAGATTTAGTCACCTTTTTACTGACTTTTTCTTTTTGGGTTTTTTTTATTGAAAAATGTCTCTTTTAAGTTTACCCATTTATAATATTTCGTCTTGGTCAAGTTGAGGGGAACCTCTTTCTCAATTTTCAAGGGAGGACAATGATTACACTCCCGGAACAAACATTTTTCGTTTGACGAATCACAGCAAAACAATTTCTTTATATCTTCTAAGTTAGCACTTCCAAGAACGCCGATACGATGAAGTGACTGAGCCAATAACTCAGTATTCGCACAGTGTATGCATTTGCATGTATCTCGAGCAGTTACATCCATTTTTTTTTACCCAAAAAGGTTTTAGTTTACAAAACAATGCATATGAGATTTGTTTATCTGGATGAGCTTTAAGAAATTCTGTATGCAGAACTTTTCTTGACTTATTCAAATATCGTTTTTGCACTTTTATTTTATTTTTTGTCACACAGTCTTTTTTGCCTGGCATGACTCGACTAGACGAGTCTTCCAAGTAAAATGTATGTACAAGATCATTCACTTCTCTCATGTACACTTTGTCTTTTCTGATTCTTCTTTTGATTGATTTGTTGTCTGTTCTATTTATTATTTTTTTGTTTAAGCGCATTCTTTTCTTAAAACTTGTCACTAACCGATATCTTTGAATAATTTTTCCACAAATATTTGTTTTAAATTTGCGCTTTTCTTCCTGTGACTGTATTTGTTCATAGTTTTCTTCCAGTTGTTCATTAATGGTTTCAGCAAACAAAAGTTTTCTTGCCACTTCTCTTGTCCTTGAATTGTCTTCCAGCATAATTTTTTCCCTGGTCCGGGGAGTTGGATGATCGTTCGTAGTTTTATTTTTATTCTTTCTCTTTTCCTTTTCTCTTCGCAATCTCTTCTTGTACTTTTCAAATTTCCTTTTTAGTTTTTCAATAAGTTGGTCTTTCTTATGTAGTTCTCTGCTTTTCCTCTTCCTTAAATTTGCCTCTCTTTTCTTATGAGAGTTTATAAGCTGCCCTAATTGGTCTTCATCTGGATCATCAACGATCTCTTCATCACTAGCTGGTGGTGTATTTACCTCAGTATGTAGTTGATTCTGTCTTGCAAGATTTTTCCTGGTTCTGTATTCCCTTTTCTTTTAAATATTTTTTTCCATCATCACTAGATTTCAATCTTTTGTATCTTCTTCTTTCGGCCTCTCTCTTTTTTCTCAACCTTTCTTCTTTGGATTGCACCATGATTAACTCTGCAATGAAAACATTAATTTGATTACAACCATAGTATCTACAATTCTATACTGAATAGTTAAGGTTACTAGTCACCTTACATCAGGCCAGAATAAATGCCTTAGGAATAGGTTGTCTCATAGCAGGCATTATCTTTTACATTTACATGTTTACATTACAATTTTTCGTTGTTTATATTTGAAATTATATTAAATGTAACATCACTGCAAAATCCATAAACTAATTATGGCACCATTTAAACTATCCATAGCGTTAGTAACAGTTTTGAATTTGGGCTTATAATTGCATAAAAGTAAATTGGTATTGTAAGAAAATTACTAAAAAAATAAGATTAAACAATATTAAACGGTTTAAAGTAAGGTTTTCCTCAAATATTATACACAAAAATTGATAATACTGACGAAGACTCTACATTTGTCCTTCCTCTGGCTCCTTCCATCGCCAGAGGAAAGACTGCCAGAGGAAGGACAAAATACGGTATTTTTAGGTTAAAATACTTACAAACTGTACAAAAAAAAAAAACACTTTAAACATTAATCACTTACTAACAACCAGTAAAAGTAGCCTACCATAAAAAAGTATAAAATAACTAAGTCATACAAAATATATCCTTACCAGAGGAAAGACATGAGGAGTTGTGACAGCAGGTCGCGCAGTTTCTTCTTTGAAGCTCATAACTCAACTGATTCCAGAACATTCTTACAAAGGATATATAGCAATGCCAACCTTACAAAGAAAGAAATGCCCAGGTTTCAGCCGAAACAATAAATTTCCCTTTTTTCTAAACTCATAAACATTAGAGTGCCAGAGGAAGGACTCCAAACTTGGGGACAACATACTTTAGTTATTCTGGCACAATATGAATAACAACATTAGAACAAGATGTCTAGTTTATTTTTGTCTGTTTATTTATCTAATAAAAAATATATAAATTTATTAGATAGTGTAATTATTTACTCTGCAATTGATGTGAGAAGTTTGTCATTCATGCCTGGGACATGCCAGAGGAAGGACAATTGAGGTATAAAATCATGTTTAAATTAAGGAAAAACGATTATTTAAAAAAAGAGTTGGTGTGAGCTACTTTATATCACTGTGTTTTACAAATATAAGCAATAACTTTTTAATTTTTTATCATAATGAAAGAGATAAAAGGCTGGGACAGCAAATTTTCCTGTTTAGAAATATTCACCCAGTTTTCTGAAAATTTCAAACTTGGATGATAAAAGTAACATTTGTATTTATAGACAATTTAATCAAATTTATTTGTATATTGTATATTTTTTTAAACTATTCCATACAGTTATTTTATACCTTAAGCCAAAGTAATCAAACAATGAAATGATAACAAAAAATAATAAATGAAACTTAAATTTTAAATACTTTCCATCGTGTAATTATAAAAGTTAAATAACAATTCTAACCAACCGTAATTGTACATACCGTACAAGGTTATAGTATTTGATTTAATCGTTAAAGTACAATTACAGCTGATTTTATCCATCAGCTGCAGTAAGTCTACTTCAACAATTTGTGAACCATTTAAGATTATTTAACAACTTTTAGGTTAAATCTTAAATTATTATAAGAATACTAATGTTCATAAATTGCCTATATTTGATTCGGTCCTTCATGTCTGCTTCCTGACATATATGGGTAGCGCAAAGCGCATGGTCTTTCTTAGGCTGTTAAGATTCAATAGTTGATAATTTTATAGAATCATTTAAGTTTGAGCATCTGTTAATTTACAAATATAAGCCCACTGTCGATGAAAAATTTAGTAAAATCTTAAATTGCAAGTAACATCGTCTTATATAAATTACTTAATTTAATATTATATATTTGGTAATAAAATCGTTAAATTAAGTATTCATATAATTTAAATGTATGACCTTTTGTTTTGTTTAAAAAAACTTCATTTTTCTATAAGTAAAATGTTTAATGAAGCAATTTTTCTGTCATGTCTGCTCCTGGCGCAGAACTTCTTTTTTTTTATTTTCAGACGAATACAAATGTCATAGTTTTTCTGGTGTATATCAAATAAACCTGTCCGTGATTTTTCACTTGGGATTGCTACTTGCTAATATATTAATAATAATTAATATTGACCCAACGAAACTGATACAATGTTTGTCACACGTATAGTAAATTAGTTTTTAACATCAATCTATTTCTGGATATTGTTTTAATGCTATTATATTTTAAGATAAGGTAAAATAAAGAAACTGTGTAGTTGACTAAAACCAAAGGAAACCTAATGTAATATTTAAGGACGAAGACACAAAGAGTGTTACAGTTCCGACATTCAACTTGCAATCTGGAAATAAAAAATCCTCTTTGGAAAACTTGACTGGAATAATATTCTCTGTTTTTGTAAAAGATCCGGATTTGTTTTGAACGCGATTCATTGTTAGGGAAAAATAAATATATGTTTTCGTGGAAATAAAGAGTTGTAATTCCTACGTTTAACACAATAATATAACGCTTACAGTTATATAAGTATTTGAAATATTTATAATTACATATACATTTATGTTGTACAAACACAAAGAAGATTATAATATGAAAGTAAGAATTTGTTCATATAAAATTTACTATCTTAAACATTAATTAGAAACACTGAAGCCCCAACCAAAAGTTCGGTAAATAACAATACAGAAATAAACTGAAAAACGTTTATTGATATAATTATTCCCGAACTTGTGGTTGAAAAATTATTCCCGAAAAATCCAGAGACAAACACACCAAAATCAGACGAGAGGGGGAAAAGTATAACTAGTAGGAGAAAAGCTTTAGGAAATACAGACTTTGTTAGAGAGCACATTGAATCTTTTCCCAAAGTTGAGTCCCACTATTGTCGTTCAAGCACTAAAAGAGAATATTTGGGCTCAGATCTGAGTATTTCTAAGATATTCTTTTTATACAATGAAAAATTTAAGGAAAGAAATATTGTACCTGTCAAACAATCAATGTTCTACAAAATTTTTGTAACTGAATATAATTTGGGCTTTCATATTCCTAAAGGAGATAGATGCAATGTCTGTGAAAGGTACACAATTGCTACAAAAAGTGTTACAGTAACTGAAGATCTGGAAAAGGCTTACAAAGAACACATGGAACGCAAGACAGCAATGAGGAAAGAGAAGCAGACAGACAAACTCAAAGATGGTGAAACTCCGATACTCCTTTTTGATTTACAAAATGTCATTACGTGCCCTCATGCAAATATAAGTAACTTTTTCTACTATCATAAACTTAGAATTTATAATCTTACTGCTTACTTTTCTGTTACTAAGACAGTTTACTGTGCTATATGGCCAGAGATTATGGCTGGTAGAAAAGGTAATGATCTGGCAAGTGCGTTTAGAAAAATTATTGAAGTAGTGATGGAGGAAAATGATATAAACAATTTAGTAACATAGTCTGATTCTTGTGTCCCACAAAATAGAAATTCCATAATTTCTAACGCTGTGATGTATATAATGCGAAACAACCCAAGTTTAAATTCATTGACTATGAAATACTCAGTCCCAGGGCATTCATGTGTGCAAGAAGTAGACAATGCTCATAGCCAAATAGAAAAAGCAATGAATTCAACTGACTTTTTCTCTCCGATAGGATTTATCCGACTTTTGAAAAATGTAAACAAAAAAACAACCATTCAGAATTATTCAAATGAAACCAGAAAATTTCAAAGATTATTCATCTACTGCTAAAAAATTCAATTACAGATTAATTCCATATACAGATGTAGCTAGTATTTCATTTTCACAAACACTTCATGAAGTAAAGTACAAGAAGTCACACAAATCTGATGAGACCGAGCACACAGTTAACGTAAAATATTTTGATAAATTAAGCATTAGGAAAAGAAAAGAAAACCAGCAGGGGCAAAACAATTTTGAAGAACCTCCAGTTGAGAGAAATAACACAAAACTACCTGAAAATAAAATCAAGGCTCTGAAAAAAATGTATCCATTTATGCCTGAACAAGACAAACAGTACTTCAATCATGTTTTGAAAATCTGATCTTAAATAACTTGTGTTTTGTGAGTCGGTAATTAATTATTAACATATTCTGTAATATTATTAAAATATTTTTGTCAAATTTAATTAACTTTTTTAAGGTAACATGTATTTTCTAGGCTACAAATTTCATGTTTTCTTTTAGTAAGCAATTTAAAATATGTTAACTTTTAACAACAAAATAAGGAAATTCAAGAAGGTATTATGTTTAAATTCATAATTTTTAAGTTTTCTGAAGAAAAATGTAACTGATTTATGTAACACTTATAAAATGCAGTAAAATACAGATATTTTGACACAGTTGTATGTGCACTTACAACCTTGTAACTTTCATTTTTACACATTAGCAAAGTGACATGGCTGTATCTGAAAATCATCATATATAATAACTCTGAAGTGAATAGATTAAATGAGCTCAAAATTTGTTAAAATACAAATTATTAATACATAAGTTAGCATTATAAAAAGGAAGTAGATATATTAATAAATATAAAAGTTATACAGATTTGAAACTTTGAGTGGGTTTTACTCACAACTATGGTAAAAGCAGATACAACTTTGTCAAACCAAGCCCACGAATAGTTTAAATTCACCACAGTACCTACTTATTGAACATATTATATTTTAAACATTGTTTGCTCTATACCATATTGTATATTTGATGTACCGGTATAGTAAAAATTGAGATATGCGTAGCAAACAAGGTTCATCACACTGGACATTTTTGTGGTTAGATTATAAAGCAAACCACAATACCGGAAAAAACGGTAATTGAGAAAAAATTATGTTGTTATTTTATTTAAATTAAATCAGACTCTTGCTTGATATACGTGTATTTTTTTTAAAGAGTAACTGAGTACACCAGGCAACATACTCCTGGTAACACAATGACGTTCGGTTTGTTTTATGTTTGCAGTTTTGTACTTTTTCTCAAATGGAAATCTTGTGTTGTTTTATTATATAATACTTTTACCGTTAGATCATTGTATACATTACATACGTCTGGCAAGATAACTAAACAATTTGGCCATATATTTTACTTTCAAATAATATCGGTTAAACTTTGATGAGAAACAACATTCTCAGGGGTTAAACATTTAATCGGTTATAGTTAGGTAACGAAGATCTGCATTAAAATCCAGACCGTATTCGCCTTTGAAATCAAAGTATCCAACTGATTCAATTTCCTCTCAATTTATCCAACGATTCGAATTAATTCGGAATACGTCCCGACACACAACCCTTTGAGCGCAAGTAATCATGAGCATTTGTGGAAATCAGATAGTATTGGTTTGTAGAACACAAAAATAAATAATCAAATTCAAACACAATATACTAAATTAATTAAAGTTGTTCACGACGCAGTGTAGGAAGAGATTAAGTTTCTTTCTCGCATTTAAACCTCTGATAACGTTGGTTACAAAATTGTGCCAAATTCTATAATATTTTAAAATTTAGCTGATTAATTACGTGAATTAAATTAAAACTTAATTTATGTATACCAAAAGTACCATATATTTAAACAATTCACTGTTTTGATAAATTATAAATTAATGTACAATGAAATAAACAATTACGTGAACATTATTAGCCTACTAAAACAAACCAATATACTTTCGTTAATTTTGTATAAGATTGTTTTTAAATATTCTAGTTTCAGTCATTGTAATTTGTTTTACAGTACAACAAATACTACTATTATTTAGAAGTATTTATTCCTACACCTTTAAAGGAAAAGGAGTATTTTACGACACAACTGAATCCATTATAACCCTCAACGCCGTTCCTGAAGTTTTCATTCAAAAGGTTTTCAATTAAATTGCATTTCCTTTTTTTGCCGGACGCTTTATTATTCCATTACTCGAGGCTACGGAGATTGAAATCATTTGTTTCCTTTGCATCGACGGGCATTAAATCATAGGAATACGTTCCATTAACATTGCCGTTTCGAATATTTAATCAAGCAA
>JAGFPH010002925.1:103640-115172 GCA_018207615.1 Philaenus spumarius | reverse complement strand
CCAATCTCAATAAAACAAAACCATTGGAAAGGAAATGTTTTAAACTTCAGTTTTTCTAATCATCGTTTTAAATTTTTAGTTGTCTTAATAGCTGACGCCGCACAATAAAACAAACAAAAAAAATGACACAAAATACTTACTTTACTAAGGCCCAAAATCGTTAGACAGACTTGTTTTGAATAGAATATAATGGCAACTTTGTATTCATCAAGATTTCACTGCCTTCCATCTTTCGTCACTCTTATAGTTTCTTAGATAATATAAAGTTTTCTGTACACCCTTGCAATTGGACAGTTTGCAACCAATGAGAAAGCACATTTTGCAATCGATATATCTATCAATATATTTGTATAACGATATTTATATTTAATTGAGGAGGAAGCTCTATATTTTCGTTAGGAATAAGGTAAACCTTATTATTTAGTGTTTGGGAGCTATTTTCTTCAAAGCTAACATTTCTTCAAAGCCCTAGGCTCGTTAACAGATAATTTTTAACTTTTTAGCAGCAAAGTTTGGGACTGTAGACTAAACGTTTGTGAGATTTTTGTTTAGTTGATTTAATTTAGAAAACCAAAGTGAAATAAGTTTATAATATTAGAATTTTCAAGTATACAATTCAATTCTATGATTTATTCTCAACGCTTTGTTATAATACAATTACATTTTTGGGTAGGCACAAAATATTCATAAATTCTTATAGGTATAATTTTGTTAGCAGTTTTGAAGTAGGAGCATAAAAACTAAAAAACTTAGTAGGAGTTTTCTAAAAAACTTGTTTAAATTATTATAGATTTTTATTCACTTATATTTAGAACTAAACTAAAAACTTTTATATATTTAAAAAATATATAAATGTATTTCTTCAGTGTTATATAACTTTATTTATAGGATTTGTGGTAAAATTCGTCGGACTTTTATACAATTTCTTTCATTCTGTAATATCTGATTGCAAAATACATAGATACATAAAATATTCAAGTTTACAATTCAATGCTATGATTAATTTTCTACAATTTGTTATTAAGTATAGTTTGTACTTAAGTTAGGACACAAATCGTTGCTTAACGCCCCTTAATAATAGCAGTTAATAAGGCGAAAGAAAAATTGCATATCAATAAATATACCTACTAATATAGTCTGTTACAACTATTATCTATGATGATATGGTTGTCCACGAATACATTTGGCATTACAATTTTATTTTTAAATCTAGAATAAGGGAAACAATCAAATAGGCTAACAATGTAAGAATAAACTTTCGTCACAACTACAGAAGAGGTGTTTCGACACGATAAAACCAAACAAAAATTTACCAAATTTATTGTATTGTAGTGTATGAATATAATATAATTAAAACATGTTAAAACCATTTTTTGATTATTCGCTCTTATCCGCACCCAATTGCACATATAATCGGGAGTTAGATGTATTTAACTGACTTGGTTTCTAGTAACCCATACTATACAACACTTACTACTTTTTTTGATTTTGGAGTTTCTTAAGTAATCGATCCAAAACTAAACGAACTACAAATATTTACTTTTACCTGTTTATATAAAAACATCGCATTGAGCAATAATGACCAGGATTGTATGTTTAACTGAAATTACGTAATTATTATAAAACTTAATTATTTCTCCGACCAAACAATCCTTGTAATAAAAATCAGATACCGGTTTCGGTGAAACTACCTCATCATCATCATCAGATCCTCTCAAATTGTATTACAATGCTAGTATACCTTCGATGAGCGTAAAAGTTATGTTTTTCTTGTCAAAAACAACAAACAGTAAACAACATTGAAAATGTATACAGGAAACATATTAAAGTGATATAACACACAAAACAAAAGATGTTTTACTTTGACATGCAGTAATTAAAGTACGTAAACTTATAAATAGTTCTAAATATTTTTAACTAACGTGTTTTCTGACAATTCAAAACACAAATAATAAAAATACCGAATGTTTGTATAGTTCTTCAATGAATCAGATTTATACTAAGTATTATATTCGATATATATGACAGTCCAATTGCAACGAAACAGAACTGTAATAGACTATTGTAGTATTTAAAAGTGATCATGACTTTGTATCATTTAATTGAAACTGCATAGCAAGTAAAGAACACCTGGACAGACAGAACAATCAAAGATTCCTGTACATTCCAGTTTTCTTCAATGGATGTAATATCAATTAATTTCTGATGACATCAATGCTACTGGATCTCAGCCAGCTAAATGAACTGTCTATAATTTCTAATGGGTATCTATTATTCTTGGTTTCTATTTTCTATGTTCAAGTTTTTGATACTATGGCGTTTATTGAAAATTTGTGTGAACTTCTTGCAGCAAAACTTAAGGTTTATTTCTGGAAAAAATGTAATTTCTTTTTCGGAACTTATCAATATATTTTTTTAATGTATTTATATGATTCGTGCAAAGTATTATAGCAAAGAATAAATAGTTGTGTTTTCATACCCTACTGTTCTTCAATTGTAGTTTTTTTAATCTGCAAGGAAACTTTAAAAGTAGCACAGGTTTTTTGTATTCAAATTGTGTGATTTTAAATTGTATTTTCCAACCTCATAGTTGTTAATAAAATGTTTAAAACAAAACTATATTATTAAAGTTGAACAACAAACTCTCTCCACAATTTATAAATAATGAAGAGATGTGAAACTATCCTCGAATACAGAATTGACTCACAGGTCACATACACACTTGATGTTCTAATAAACGTCAAGTGTCAACACCTAAGTGAGTTTAGTTTTAGAGTTTCTTCAACTAAATCCATGGAAAATTAAATTATCTTCAAATCTGTCATATAAAGAAGACAGCGTGATTCATAACAGCGTTATTAGTTTAAAACGAAGCCCTTTTCGGTGATGCTGAGTTAGTTGTCTGAACATGGTTTTATTACTCCATATTTTAAATGCTTAGATTTTGTATTTACATTATATAAAATAAAGTAAAACGTCTACATATTGTTAGTAGGTAAAACTAAATAAATGTAATCTAATAATCGAGTCACACAATAGGCCAATGATTGTGGTAGGTATAGGGGCGGATACAGGATTTCGATTGGGGGGGGGGGGGGAAAAGAAGTTAACATTATCGGGGGGTCTGGAGAATTAAAAAAATATATAAACTCTATGAAATAGTTTTTTAGTGTATTTAAACATTTTCTTGAAAGAGCAATCGTTTCTTATACAGATTAAAGAGTAAAATAATTCGATCACGCAGCTGAACCGATGACGTAAGTTAAGCGAATTTCCAAAATTCAATGTATATGTTTTAGGTTTTCAACTGAAATTTTGGGAAATTGTTTTAATCACGAAGGCGCTGAATAGCTGAATTGAATACGATGTATTCAAATTTTATTTTATTTTATTATCTTGAATTTATATTTAATTTACAATTTATTTATAATTTTACCATAATCAAATCTAACCTACTCAAACCAGTAGGCCTACTTTTAATAAATTTAATTGAATTTACTCAGACAAACCTTTTTTCGTGGAATAACGTATATATGCGTTATCACAGAAATTATTTTCGAAGCTAGCACCGTCCGCTGACTTTTGATGTACCTGGAAATAGGCGTCCTCGTTATGTCGCTCGTACTGAGCTGGTTTTTGGTGAAATCATCTGAGGGTGAACTGCAAGTTTCTGGCTTCTGTAGTCGCGATGTCAGCGTATAGTTGTAGGCTGATGAGCAGAATTTACAGAAGAACTTGTAGAATGAATCTTGAGGAATCTGGTACAATTAAAGTTGATCCTTCCTCCTGAGTTGCGGGTTCGAATTCTTGACGTTAATAGCTCATGTCCTGAAGAGTAGCCTATTCCAAGTGATCAAATAGTGTTAATTGTGCGCTAACTCATTTGGATAGGCTGTATCCTCGATGCTGCGAAGTATACTTTAAACTTGTATCTTTAAACGATGAAATAATTTATGTTTTACGTAGTAAAAAATCCTGTATGATATTTAAAACTACTAAGAACTGTTTGCCATAGTACTTAGAAATTAAAATCGTAATTAGTCAATATATACGTCACTTAGACATCTAAAAATCGCGTCATGATCGCTGAACTGGGCTTCTCCCTTTATACCCGTCCTGACGTCACTCCTGGTACACAACTTCTCTTGGTCTGCACCAGATTTTAATTTAGGCGTTTCTCACTCCTAATGACACTTATTCCCTCAATGTTTATGTATCTAAGTTTACAAATAATGCAGTATCACGTTTCTTTTAATAGCATATTATCTGATGAACTAAACTAGCAACTTTAAAATACAACTAAAGCATTTAATTTAGAGACGATGGATATATTTTTTAAAAATATCTCCAAATAAATCTTACTTTTTTAAGCTTCCGCATACTTTTTTGAATCCCTTCACACCCTCTCACACAATCTCACTCACCCTCGCCAATAAAGTTACAAAATAAACGGGTCTTTTTTAGAAGAGTACTGACATGAATGTTGAATGCAGGTAAACATACTGTGACTAAAGATTAGAAGTAAGAATTTCAAGCTATATTTTTTTAAATAACATACAAAATAAAATAATTAAATTAAACATACTGTACTGTGCCTAAAGTTAGAACTTCAGACTTTTTTTTTAGTGCTTGCATTTCTATTATATATAAAAACTTAATTGATGCTACTAACTTAAATATGTTTACTAAAGTAAAATTATGTGTTATTTTATTTAATATATATATATACTAGTTAACAGTTTCGATAGTTTTTGTTACCCTGACTATATATACAATGTTTTAAGTGTAGCGGTCCTCTTCTGAAAAAGACCCAAATAAACTAGGTGGAGTTATGAGCTTGTCGAAATTGTTGATTTGTGTAACAATTTGGGCAAAAACAGCTTAGGAGAGTGATTTTTATGATTTTCTTTGTTATTCTGGATAGAAAAGTTATTTCTATCATATCGTTTATACAGGATGTGTCGCAACCATTCAACCTAACTTTAATATATTATTCGTTTAGAAGTTTCTGTCTGTATGTGTGTTTAAAAAAATATATTACAATCTCATTAACGGTTGAAGATAAATTAATAAAACTCAGCAGATGTTTAAACATTATAAATTCGTTCACAGTTTTTATTTATTTACATATAACCTGAGCTGGTTAAAAATAAAGGCCAACGGCTTTAAAAAAAAATGTTACAAACTACAAACACAACTTTTTTAAAGTAGGAAGCGAAGTTGTTTGTCATTGTTGAAAAGTTTTACAATATTCTGAAATAACATTAAAAGACTGATTTTAAATAAATAGTTTAAGTTTGTTTGCGATTATGGCTTATCTTTCACAGAATACGCTCTGCTCTATTGTAGGTCTATAGTTAGTGCTGCCAGTATAACGTGGTAATAACTTCTAAAGCAAGTAAACCTAAACCCGTTCAAAAAAAGACGAAGACATTATGAAATTATTTTATGAATAAAAGCACATGTTTAAAAATAATGTTTTAAATAGAACACTAATTTCTGGCCTAAATCACTTATAATACAACAAACAAATATTCCCTCTGTTTTATCTCCATCCTACCTTTACACTCTCATTTATGATAATGTTATACTGTATAAAATCTCCATGTGATGTTACAAAAGAAGTTTGAAAGTTTAACAATAAACATTTTAGGTACAGGGCTTCAAAATGTGAAAATTTTACTACTCCCTAAATTATATTATGAACGATAAAATGGTGTTTTAAAAATATTTTATTTAAAATAGCTTTGATTCAACAAACACGCAATTTAAGGAAAAAATCATTTTTTTAATGTTATGAAAACGAATGTAAGGATATTTTTTTTTAAATTTATACAGCTATTTTTCATTTGACGTAGATTTGTTGTTCAGTAGTAGTTCAATCAATATTAGAATGGTGTCCTTTACTGTAACATTAGGGTTCAAATTCGTGATATCAAATGATACTTAATTGGAGCCAAATTTAATATATGTGTCTTTGATTTTATATGTTAGATCCTGAGTACTTTTATTATAAAATTGCTTTTGAAATGTATATTGTTTCTAATGATTTTGCCCAAAGTCTTGGATATCCTATGGGTGTACTTCTGAAGTTGACAAGTGAGGCCTAATTGGAATATTAGGTTTATGTGTTTTGGGCAAAGATGTTAAAAATGAAGAAAAGGGTTGAATTATTTAGTTATATTTTTGTCCTCTCGGTCTAATAAATGTTTGCAACCATTAATAGATTTTTTTTTATTTGTTGGTTATATGAGTTGGTGGAGTCAGATTTTAATTTGGTTATATTGCTGTCAATGAAAATTTATTATAACGGTAGTAGAACCTTTATCAGTTTTCGTTGTTGTATTTCATTATGTATTGATGAAGCAAATGTATGATCCTGATGTTTACTTAGGTAGATATGGTTAGGTCTATTAGAACTGTTCGTGACAATGTTATTGATTTTATCTTTGATAAGTATCCGAGTGGATGTCTGTTTATCTTTTGGTAATGATTGTATAGTGGACTCTGGGTCAATAAAAACCAGATCTAATCTGGACCAACAACCGGATTTAACTTCTTCAAACTACAACCATTGCAGTTTAAAATTTAAAATGACAAAACTGTAGACTGTTAACAATTACAACTTTAAGTATGTATTTATTTTGCTGAATTTATGTACTATGCCAACTTTACTTTATGTTAAATTAACTGTTAATTACTTTAAAAAAAACGTATATCAATACAATGGTAATTATGGATAACCCAAAACTATTCATAACAAAAATAAAGTTAATTATGAGTAGCGTTTCATAAATTTGTCGGCTTCATATTTTTGAATATTTTGAACAAATACATTTTATTTATAATCGTTTTAGCTGGGACTAGTCATATTCCAGTTTAATTTAATTTCTGACAACGCCCAAGAGTGGGACATTCGTTAACATATTATAACAACTAATTTCGTCCATCAGCTGCATTAGTTATGGGAACCTATATTTAGGTTATTTTAGGTTTTTGTGCGGTTATTATAGAAATAATAATGTACATTGATACAACTGATAAAACAAAAAATCAAAACAAAACTAAAAATAGAATATACTTTAAGGCTATATTTAAGATTTTTATAAAAACGAATGATCAAAACCTTAAGCGGAATCTTCTGTAAGGATTTTTATTTATTTTCACCGTGAAGTATTAAAGTTTACTTCTTACAACATTTATTGTAGGATCAGTACATTTATCTTATTTAAAATTCTTAAAATCATATCCCGATTAAATATATGTATGTATATACAGGGTGTACAAAAAGTCCCGCATTGGTTTAATATTTCGTATGCAAAGAAAATTTGAAGGTAGATGTGATTGTGGAACTTACTCTATGTAAAAATACTATTTTATTAAGATTTCAAAAAATTTATCCGAGATTTTGAATGTAACTTTGTTTTTTTTTTTTAAATAGGAAGGTGGTCATATGATACATCATTTCGATGAAGAATTTCAAAATAAAAAAAAAACAGAGAAATTTGCACATCCATATTATATGTAACCGTTTAAAAAACCGCCAAAAAAATGAAAACTTGTTTTTCAATTTTGCCCCCATTTTGATGTACTTTTAATTTTAATTTTTTTTTTTTTACTAATTATTATTCTTTTTGGATTTAGAATTAAATTAGCTTTCAAGCGAGTTGCAACACAACTAGATATATTTGGGAATATTTAAAATTTTTTAGTTACAACCATTTTGATTTTTCAAAGTTGATTTCAAGTGGTTCAACCAAATATCGTTGTGTGGCATATCGTTTGAAAGATTATTTAATTCTAAATCCAAAAAGAATAATAATTAGTATTAAAAAAGAAAATAGTTCAGCAAAATGGGGTAAAATCATAAAACACGATTCGTTGTTTTTTTGCCGCCATTTTTAATCGGTTAAAGATATGGATATGCAAATTTCACCGCTAGTTTTCTCTTGAAAATCTAATAATGTATCACATGACTACCTTCCCATTAAAAAAAACAAAGTTACATTCAAAATGGCGGATCTAAGAAGGAGGATAATTTTTTTGAAATCTTAATAAAATAGTATTTTTACATATAGTAGGTTACTCAATCACATCTACCTTCAAATTTTCTTTGTATACGAAATATTAAACCAGTGCGGGACTTTTTGTAAACTCTGTATATAGTTTGTTGTTTGTAAGCATACGCATTTCTGTAAAGAATGAAATAAACAATAATGAATGCACACAAATATTTATACTCAACGACTTTTAACCACAAAACATATCATATAGCCTACATTAGTTATAAAACAGTTTGAAAATACCTATAAGTTACATGTTCAAACTGAGTAGCCACATCCAATTTAATATTTTTTTATTAATAACAAGTTATTACACTATAGTATAGTACTTACAATTAATCAGTAGGGCTGCTTATCATTTTTTATAGTTTAATATGTGCACTGCACATATAGTTATGTACGCATAGATAAAGTTTGTTGTTTTTCAATAGTATGTTTTAAAATTATGTTTTTCTTATGTTTATCTAATTAATATAACATTGATATATCGGAGACATATTAGTAAAGTAAATAATTAGCATTAGGTTCATGGGCATAAAATATATATTTGGAAACGTTTTAAATCTGACTAATTTACTGAAATAAATTATATTTTATGTAACAAACACTACACATAATCTCAAGCAACAATTTAAATTATGAAATCAAGTTATGTTTGCTAATGACAGCAGTATAACCTTACAGTATACGAAACTAACAAAGTTGGGAATATTATTCAATACTACTAAATATAACTAAATAAATTATGATGCATTCATTACGATATCATTTCAAATTATATAAGTGTAAACGTAAGTATGTAGCAGAAAATGTATCTGATTAGTTATACAATAGGCATATAATAACGTATACAATTATAATTCCTCTTTAGAAAAATAGGAATTTTAGCCTTATAAATAAAGCATTTTTAACTAAAACTTTTATTTGTAGAATTTACAAATTATTAACTGTTGTAATTTAAAATTTCAGTGTGTGGCAGAATGCGTCCAGCATAGGCTGCTTACGGTTAACAATCAATTACTAACCTAAACCGCTACAAACCAACAGCTTAGTAATAATAACATATGACAGAAAAGAAAAATAATTTTGGAAAATTTCTTTGGGATTAAACCCTTTAGCGTGTTATGGCGTACACCGTACGTCAATTTATTTTCAATTTAAGTTGCAATGACGAACTAAGTACGTTCTTTGGGGGTTTACCTTAAATATTGTAGTAAAATATTAGAACAGGAACATAGACATATCCAACAACTGTTTGCTTTACTTCCGCCCTTTTACTGCGAAACACTGAGTATACATTATGGCATTTAGGAAATACGTTTATGGTAAGGTGGGGGAAGGGCTTTAATAATCACACGCTATAACCATTGGGTTAGGGTTGGATGAACAATAAATACTTAGCGAGAGCCATTACATTTGCATTATTGTGTATTTTAAATTGACATGTCGCAAGATACAGGTTAGGAATTAAAATATCCACTACCACTTAAAATTCATAAACTTATTTATTTTTAATGAGGCTTGTATCAGTATTTATATACAACGGATGAAGTATATATGCTGATAAAGTGAAACTTCTTTATACAATTTTAACTACCCCTTAAAATTCATAAATAGTAATAAGAAAAACTGAGTATTTCTTATTTAAGTTCATAAATTGATCAAAGAAAGATTGTATTACTACGCTGTTTATTTAAATTGGTAGGCCTAATAGAAGAATTTGCAGTTAGTAAATCAATTTTAAATTTGTAAAATTACGTATGTTTAGGCCTATGATTATTTTAACAAGTACAAACGTTCCTATTTAAAATATTTACTAGAATTCTTATTTATATTAAACTCATCTATTAATTTAGAAGCAAGTCAACTGAATTAAATAATTTAACAATATCAACTATCTTAGTTTCTCATTCCTTTTTTTTACGTTATCTATTTAATGTTTACGGTATCGACTATTCTCATTCATATATTATCAAATAATTATATTACATTCCATGCACTTTGAACGTTATTACCATAAATAAAGTCAACAAGCAATCACTTGCCGACATACAGTAAAATCATATCGAGGTTTTAACTTTTATTTAGCTTTTAACTTTTATGTATTAGTGTAAAATAGGGTGTGTATACTTGTGTATGTGTTATGTGTGTAGTTAGTGTAGTTAGATTTATAAAACTAATTGACTGTTGTTATTAAAACTTTATATAACAAGTGTATATAAAACTTAACTCTTTGAGGCACAAGCTTTCCAACATTTTTTTACCCCCATGCTGCACAGAGAACCTTTTTGTTTTAACTAAGTAAAAATGTTTTATGTTTGGTATTAGTGTAAATAAAAATAATGTCACAGATTAAATTTTTTTGAATGCACTAGTGTAGCAGAAATTTAGGTCGCAAAGTTGGTCAGTCTTACTAACCACCACACAATTTATAACATTAACATGGTGGTTAGTAACGATAACCACCTTAAGATCAATATAAATTTAAAAAGTGTTAAATGAAATAGTACATAATATGACTTGTTGAGAAGTATAATAACAATAAATGAAGCATGAATAATACAGTTTAGAATATTTTACACAACATTGAATAATTAAGCCAATAACTTTTATCTTCAATGATGAAATAATGTGTAACATTGTTTATCTTTCCCAAGACATAAAGCAACTTTGCATGTAGAGCAGCTCCATACAGATCACACTGGTTTAGATTTTGTACTACACATTGCACCAAGGTCTCGCTTGACATTGCACAACGTTTCATAGTTGTGTGCTCCGGCATGTGGCAAGCTGACTGTAGTCGAATTGATGCGTCAACATGAGTTTTGACTTGAACAGGAGATTTTTTCACCAGATTTTTTGATACTGATAGTTCCTCACGTCTCTTAGCTAAGAGACCGTCATAAACATTGCGATGAAAGTTCTTGTTATTCAGTTGTTCTGATTTGGGTGTCAGTAGCTTGTGAATAATGAAAGCATTTGTAAGTGATGAATCAATAAAATAATTTACACTAAAATTATTTATTTCAACAGTTGTTTTTTGTCGTTTATGTTTGTTTTATCCATGTACATTAAATTATAATTATAATTTTCATAATTTACACTAAATTTATTTATTTCAACAGTTGTTTTTGGTTGTTTACGGAATAGTTTTTAGTTGTACATAAATGAATAAAAATGTGTAATTAGTGTAATTAGATCTATATTGTAAGAAAATGGGCTTTAATCATTGTTTTCCGTTCCAAACAAAAGTTATCGTCCCAAAGATAGATTCACTATTTTAAATTCTGTTTGTTTTATAATAGCGTAGTTACTGTAATTATTACTGTTATCATTATTCAAACTGTTTAATTTATTAATAGATAGCAGGGTATTGAGTAGCCAATGTTTTAGTCTAGTTTATGTTTGTTTAATCCATGTACATTAAATTATAATTTATAATTATAATTTTTATAATTTACACTAAATT